>JAOTOM010003729.1:0-50000 GCA_034440615.1 Ashinkailepas kermadecensis
TTGGTGTTGCTCAACGTTCCACTCATATTTTCGTAAATAGCATGTAAATGGAAGGGGCTAGCGGGTCCAAATTGTGTCCAGACGTGCAGCCATTCATTGCAGAACATTTGGTGTGGAACTCCGGTCAGGTCAGGTCAGGTTACTGACCTGTGACGTTTCCTCAGTACCTGTCCCGGCAGATTTCAGCAGATTTCATAATTCAGTAATTGGATTTCACCCGAACAATCCGATTGTGATTTCAATCTTATGGTAGGTACTTGGGTTCTTTTACGACGCATTCGACTGCTTGGTCATATAGCGTCACCAACCTCTCGCACCGGTTGGTCGTGGGTGGACTCGGTAATCTCGCCGGTCGTGGAATTCGAACCCACTGTCTTACGACCAAGAGTACAACTCCCTACCGACTGAACTGCTGCGGCCCTGGTTCCAATCCCACTAGATAATTATAATTTTGGCTTTCTACAATCATAAGCTCGTCCAGCCAGCTTCTAGAGGACCCAGCTGGAGGTGTGTAACATCTGTACTTCCAGGGGCTCGATTTTGAGGTGGAGCCATCCACATACGACGAAAGCCTGCTGGACCCCAAGATGTTTGTGTCGCCGGCTGCTTTCGTGGAGACGCTGGCCAATGAGAAGGCGGCTGAGGTAAGAGCCGCCGCCACCGGGGTACAACTGGCTCCGTATGGGACCACTTGAACTCCAGCCAATCCTCAGTTTGAATGCTAGCTCACTCAACAATTAATTAAATTATTGAGATTGTCAGTGTTGGGTGGCTTAGCAGATGTCAGGCGCGCCGGTTGGTCAGTCATATTCTGTTCACGATTTCGGTGTCGGAGCGTCCGTGTTTTATCAGGGGCCGGCAAGTGGCCAGTGGCGACATCTGCGATCGGCCTAGTCTCTAGTAGGCGGCGCTACCGCCGCGGCTTCCTGGCAGTGTGTCCAAATTCGTAGTTGTTTGGTCATAAATAGAAACTCGGAATATTTCCCATTGGAGATGGAAATCAGATCACAACTTGATACAATCTGGCACACTTCGTATGGAAATGTTTTTCTTTGAAGTGCGCATTTCTACCGAAATTGCTCAACGGAAGCACTGTTTCCGACGATCATTGGCAACGTCTCGCCCGCAGTCCTGTAACAGATGGCGCCACTGGTGTGGGTTGTGACGGTCAGGGCGACATCCCGTCCCGCGGCTCTGTGACGAATAGCGCTACTGTTGTGGTTTGACTGGTCGTGGCTTTGCCACGCACTCAGCAGTTGAGGCCATATGGCTTCGCCTGGCCCTCACCCTGGGAGGAATGGCGGATACCGCGAGAAATCGAACCCCGTACCTCTGGAATGCCAGGCGGTCAGCGTAAAACCATCTTCCTGGTCAGATCCTTGCACCCCGTCTCGGGGGGGGGGCATTATATGCCCCCTCGTATCACAAAACTAAGCGTCGCAGGAAAACACCCACAAAATATAGTGGTGTTATCAAAAAGCGCTCGAGACGAGTAGGGCCCTGAAACAACCCTCAAAAAGTAGTGTTACTAGGGGGTTTATGACCTCACGATTGTCATGTTTTGTCTCTGGGGAGTTCATTTTTGGATATATTTTTAAAACCTATTTGGAATCAGAAAAGAAAGGTAAAATCGGCCATTGTCCCAGATAAACAAAATGTTGAGTTGTCGATTTTGTGATTTTTTACGGGTAGAGCGCACCAAGAAACGTTCTTTTAAGTAAACTTCTCCTGATAAAAGATGTTTACTTTAACCGGAATCTTCGATTTTAGCCCCAATGGGCAAATATGCAATGCAAATAAGTCACGAAAAGAGCAAAAATTCAGTAATGCCTCTTGTGCGTTTCGTTTCGTCCCTAAAGATCAGTAAACGCTGAAAGTTTCATTCAACTATCTTTACCCGTTGAAGCGTTACGGCTGGTTTATTTTGTAGGTGACCTCACTTGCCCTTGACTAACTCGGTGACCGTGGATAGCCTGGCCCCAAAAATTTCACACGTCAAATTGATGTGGGAAAAGTATGCCATATTTCGATGCGCTCCCGCGCGCCGTTGTTTTGTTTTCTATCCGCGCAAAACTAGGAGGCGGAAAAGCTGCCCCGAGGTGGCTCGGGTTAACCACTGAGCAACCGACGCCCCCTACTGTTATGGGTTGTGATGGTCAGTGGCGTCTTCTCGTCCTGTGGCTCTGTAGCAGATGGCGCCACTACTGTGGGCTATGCTGGTCAGTGGCGTCTTCTCTTCCTGTGGCTCTGTAGCAGATGGCGCCACTACTGTGGGCTATGCTGGTCAGTGGCGACTTGTCGTCCTGTGGCTCTGTAGCAGATGGCGCCACTACTGTGGGCTATGCTGGTCAGTGGCGACTTGTCGTCCTGTGGCTGGCTCTGTAGCAGATGGCGCCACTACTGTGGGCTATGCTGGTCAGTGGCGAATGGCGACATCTCGCCGCACTGCCCTGCACTCCACGCATGCTACCTTACCACCACTAAGTCTGAAGACAGTTCTCCACCAGTACTGTATGACGTGCATTGGCTTTGCTTAAAATCATGTGGTAAAAAAAAGCACTGAATATAGCTTACTACTCCAAGGTTTGAATGGCGGCGATATGCTTCCCATGTGTGTTTTAGAGGTGAGTTAAGCCCACCTTTTCGGTGGGCTTGGCCCGTGGCCTTCGAGGCGGCTGGGCACCTTTGTGACGAGTTTGACGTGTGACCTCGGCGGTAGGTTTGACCCGTGGCCTTTGTGACGGGTCTAGCCGATGGCCTTGCCAGCAGGCTTGACCTGTGACCATTGTGACAAGTTTGACTGGTGGCCTCGATAGCTGGTTTTACCGGTGATGTTCGGCAGGTGGCCCGATGGCTGGTTTTACCGGTGATGTTTGGCATGTGGCCCGATGGCTGGTTGTATCGGTGATGTTTGGCAGTGTGGCCCGATGGCTGGTTTTGCCGGTGATGTTTGGCAGGTGGCCCGATGGCTGGTTTTACCGGTGATGTTTGGCATGTGGCCCGATGGCTGGTTGTATCGGTGATGTTTGGCAGTGTGGCCCGATGGCTGGTTTTGCCGGTGATGTTTGTCAGGTGGCCCGATGGCTGGTTTTACCGGTGATGTTTGGCATGTGGCCCGATGGCTGGTTGTATCGGTGATGTTTGGCAGTGTGGCCCGATGGCTGGTTTTGCCGGTGATGTTTGGCAGGTGGCCCGATGGCTGGTTTTACCGGTGATGTTCGGCAGGTGGCCCGATGGCTGGTTTTACCGGTGATGTTTGGCAGGTGGCCCGATGGCTGATTGTACCGGTGATGTTTGGCAGGTGGCCCGATGGCTGGTTTTGCCGGTGATGTTTGGCAGGTGGCCCGGTGGCTGATTGTACCGGTGATGTTTTGGCAGGTGGCCCGATGGCTGGTTTTACCGGTGATGTTTGGCAGGTGACGCGGCGGCTGATTGTACCGGTGATGTTCGGCAGGTGGCCCGATGGCTGGTTTTACCGGTGATGTTTGGCAGGTGGCCCGATGGCTGGTTTTACCGGTGATGTTTGGCAGGTGGGCCGGTGGCTGATTGTACCGGTGATGTTTGGCAGGTGGCCCGATGGCTGGTTGTACCGGTGATGTTCGGCAGGTGGCCTGATGGCTGGTTTTGCCGGTGATGTTCGGCAGGTGGCCCGGTGGCTGATTGTACCGGTGATGTTCGGCAGGTGGCCCGATGGCTGGTTTTACCGGTGATGTTTGGCAGGTGGCGCGGCGGCTGGTTTTACCGGTGATGTTTGGCAGGTGGCGCGGCGGCTGGATCGCTGTGTGGACGCGCCGGACCTGGTGCTGGGGGCTGACACGGTCGTCACCTTGGACGGCACCGTCTACGGCAAGCCCACCAACAAGAGCGATGCCTTCTCCATGATCTCAAAGTGAGTTGAAATAGGAGAGGTGAAGAGGGCAAGAATAATGAAGGTGTGTGAACAAGAGGTTTGCATGTGGAAAAGAGGATGAAGAAAGACAAGATGATGGCCTGTAGGTACGACGGAGGAGAGAGAGAGAGAGAGGCGAGGATAAAAGGATATATGTGATAAGGTTGACATGTGGAAAGAAAGGTGTGTGGTGAGATGTGAGACGAGCGGTGGGGTAGGGGTGAGCTGGAGGGAGACTGATATATTATTGGGTAATTTTCGTAAACCAAAGAAATGAATGAATCATAATTCCAAAATAATAGCAGAGTATTGCTACTTATGGACTATGAACAGAACGGTTTCCAGCCTTTGTGCTCTGTCAGACAAAGGCTAAGATTGATGTTTTTGGTCAATTTCTAGCAGTGATGCAGACACGCTGGTAAGGTCACTATCCTCTCAAGCTATTTCTCCTGTGTGCTAGGGTTGGTATTCCAGCTGGCTAAAATTCGTCGTGTCACTGGTTACAACCGTTCACTACTGGCATCTTTTGATTCAAACTGATTACAATGACAAAATTTGAGCTGATTTCAGCAACAATACATGACCGTGGAAATTATATGCTGTGATCATTATGCAATTTATATTGTTATAATAGCTACAGTAATAATTATTGCCTCAGTAATAATTGCTGGGAGTGGAGAATGTTAGTAAACGCCGCCTCCCATGTCACACTGGTTCCAGTACGGATGTGCAGTTGGCGACATGTGCAATTGGTGATCTGGGTCTGGTGAAGTCTCAGGGACACTGGATGTCTTGTCAAAGATTGCGCCCGATGAATGTGTAGCTTTGACCAACCACTCAATACTATGTCCGCACTCAATACTATGTGAGCACTCAATACTATGTCCACATAGACATAGTGTGCATGGTGACATTGGGCGCGCAAATCAGTGAAAAATGAGGAAATGGTAGGATGTCGAGAGGAAATTGTTCAGCAGGAAAAGGTGTGAATATTGTCTCCCCCCCCCCCCCCCCGGACGAGAAATATAATACGCCGATGTTTTCCATCCTCATTGTTCTATTTACTACTGGGACGTTTTGGAACACGCCTACAAACGATCACACGACGTTCATTCTGATGATTCTGATGAATGAATCCATTAAAGTGGTTGCTGATGTGGCCGGAAGCCATGTCATTATGGTTCCATGTAACAATGGAATCTGAATCCCGTACTGTATACAGTGTCCTGAAATTGCCTTTTGGTAGGGTGGATGGGGAGAAGGGTGCTGTGAAAAAGCCAACTGATGTAAAACAAAGGTGTAAACATGTATGGATAATGCCTATTAATGATTGATTTTATGTGACCTTTGTTGATTGTTTGATGGTGGTGATGGCAGTAGTGCTCCTGCTGCCTTTACCAATGGGCAGGGCTGCTGCCAGAGGTCTTGAGCGCTTTTAAAGAACCAAAACCCACTCATAACCTGGACTAAGAAAGCAAAAGTGGTACTTCATGATATGAAAAAGAAAAAGTGATGTCAAAACAATTGTCATAAAGTGCGAGTTTCCGCTCAGATTTCAGAATTTCGGCGCACTGACTGCATAAGCATCCTTTATTTTGCTTTACTGGAGAGTATGCCGTACGTTTAAGTGGTTGTTGACATTCAAATCTAGTTGGTTGTTCGAATTTTTGTCATCCTTCTCATTCTTTTTCCATCCGTATTTTCGGCGGACCGATGTCGACCAGTCAGAACGACCGATAATTTGAATTCACCACTGGCGACCCGACTCTGTACCTTATTAACTTTTCCCGAAACAATGACAAGAAGCCACAACTCTAGGCTGCCATGTAGCAATGTTCATGAGCTGGCTAAGTACATTTCGAAACCGAGCAAGCGAATCGGCAGGTGTTGCAACCATGGCTGGCGGTGTGAGTGCATCCTAGCCAACCATGGCGGGCGGTGGAGCGCATCCTAGCCAACCATGGCGGGCGGTGGAAATGCATCCTAGGCACCCATGGCGGACGGTGGAGTACATCCTAGGCACCCATGGCGGGCGGTGGGAGCGGATTATAGGCACCCATGGCGGACGGTGGGAGTGCATTATAGCCAACCATGGCGGGCGGTGGGAGCGCATTATAGCCAACCATGGCGGGCGGTGGGAGCGCATCCTAGCCAACCATGGCGGGCGGTGGGAATGCATCCTAGGCACCCATGGCGGGCGGTGGAGTGCATCCTAGGCACCCATGGCGGACGGTGGAGTGCATCCTAGGCACCCATGGCTGGCGGTGGGAGCGGATTAAAGGCACCCATGGCGGGCGGTGGGAGCGCATCATAGCCAACCATGGCTGGCGGTGGGAGCGCATCCTAGCCAACCATGGCGGGCGGTGGGAGCGCATCCTAGCCAACCATGGCTGGCGGTGGGAGCGCATCCTAGCCAACCATGGCGGGCGGTGGGAGCGCATCCTAGCCAACCATGGCTGGCGGTGAGAGCGCATGCGGCCACCACCCGCCAAACTGCTATCGCAGTACTCAGCATCTGTATTCAAAATGAACAGCCATTCGTCAAGACGGCTCAGTGAAGAGTACTTGCGAAGGTCCGACACGGTGAAGACCTGCGGCTATACCGTCGTGAATGGGCTGTGATTGTGCTAATTGGATGCGAACGAGAACGTGTTAGTAATGGAAGCGAATGTCCTGCGCCCAACATGACGGTGTATTGTGTACCATGATGGGAGCGATGGCCTGTGTTTGAAATATGAGTGTGGAGATCATCCCATTGCGCCGGATCATGAGACTTGCGCCGGACCGTATCTCTGTATGTTCCATTTTAAGCTTGCTGAGCACGCTGGGCTGGCCTACACCTCAAAACAGGTAGCTGGAGGTCGCGTTATTGTGAGGCGCAGCAATGATTCGCTAGTGCATTACTCTTTCCGGATTTCATTCGTGGTGTGATTTTGCGATTTACTCCGATGTGAAATATCACAATTAGGTAGCAGGAACCCAAGTGAGAACGACGGCACGGTATCTCTGACATACGCCTGGTAACAGTGGCGCAATTTAAGCCGGCTCCGAGAATACCTTTCCGGGATGAGAGTACGCCCACTGGGGAACCCGATGACCCTCTGACCGAGCAGAACAATCGAGCCGGACCGTGTGAACTGGATATGATCACGGGCGTTCAATTAGCCGGTGCCGTGTGACCACTGGGACCGATGCCCGGTCCGGTCCGAAGAGCCCACCGGCCGGCCGGGGCTCTCGGCGACCATTAGCTGGGCCCGCCGCGCGTCGGACACCTTCCGCGGCGTGTCGTCATCTTGGGTGTGTGTGGGGGGGGGGGCGGATCTCACCGGGCCCTGGTGCGCACGCACGCAGAGACTCGCGTGGGCTCGGATCCTTCAGTCGGGCAGGCGCCCACCATCAGGCACGACAGTCTGGCGATGCGGTAGCCCATTGGCTGGCGTAGCTGACTTTTGATCGAAAGGTCGTCGGTTCAAAACTCTTGAGTCAGGCGACTCCTGCGGCTGTATTTGCTACTGCTGAGTATTGCAACTGCCGAGTAAGTCAAATTGTTGAAACCTTCCGCGTAATAAAGCGGTCGAATTGGATAGGCTCGTTTGCGAATGCTGCGTCGTATGTCATGCCATTCAGTGGGTGCTTTGTGCCATTTCTGTCCGCGGTCACTGCTGTGCTGTGATGCCGCATTGATTCTCTTCGAATCATGCGTCACTGACAAGGTACATCCGTTCTATTTTGCGATGCAATTCACCATGGTCGATTTTTTTTCCGTCTGGATAGTTGTCGGTACTCCGGCCAGTTGTAATTAGCCTCGACATTTGACGAAGGCTGCCTTCTAGGAAGCATTGCTACAGGGCTGACGTCAACAAATGTACTCAGAAAGGTTGTGTCATGCCATGCCACAAAGTTCTAGAACAAATGCTCGCACGCAGATGTTCATAAGCGCAGTTGTTTGCACGCAACTGTTCGTATACCTAGATGTTCCTGTGTGAAGTATAACCTAGCCTAAGATAACCTAGTCCACCCTAACTCAATCTGACCCGCTTGGGACCGCTTGTATATGCGAACATGTGTGCATACAATTATTTGCATACACAAGCATTTGCGTATGCCATCATTTGGAATTCCAACACATTGCGAATACCAACATATGGAACGCGAACATTTTCTCATACGGACATTTGCGATGCAAACATTTGCAAAATATGCATTCGCGATACGCGCATTTGTCGGTGTGTGCTGCCAGGCATGCTAATGTGTTGTTGCCAGATGGGACGGCATGCATGAGTGGTCGGTACAGCGGACGGTGCCTTCATTACCATGTCGGCTCCGGCGGAGATCCGGTGTGTGGCGGATCAGCGGAGGACGAATCGATCCCGTGAGCTGATTAGACGTGAGCCAGGGGACGAGTAGTCTGGGGGTAAGTTGCCCGTCTCACAATCGAAAGATTGTGGGCTCGGGTCTCACCTGTCGCTCCTCTTCGCCCGCGGCCAGTCGGCGTGAGAGATTGGCGACGCTACATGACTCAACGGTCGACGTGTCGTAAAAGCGAATAACCACCACCACAGCCACCGCGCCGTGCATGTCAACACAGCGTACGCTGACTGTGCCTCGTCGGCATCGATGTTGGTTGGTTAGTTATTTGTTTTACGACACGTCGACCGTTGAGTAGCGTCGCCAATCTCTCACGTCGATTGGTCGCGGGCGAGTCGGCATCGATGTGTGCTGCTCAGCATTATTTGTCTCGGATGCGCCACGTTATTTAGGTTTGCTTGTTCTATTGTTGTGTCGGGGCGTCCACGCACGTACCGCGCACGCACACATACACAGATATGCATGCACGTCAGATCGTTCGTTCTGTGCGGATCGTCCATTGCACACTGATGGTTGATTTCTTCTCGTGATCTATAAAAAGAACTATTCACACTTGACAGAAATGACGATGAACGGTGTCGACATGTATCGACTGGTTGCAGCCACTCAACCGGGGAATGCGTTCGTATCACCCATCTAGTAATACTCAGACAAATTTGGGTCAGCAGCACTGGTGGTGCTGGACGACACCAGCTAGGGCTTCACACGCATGGTGGGTGACCTGCGGACTGTAAGCTGCACTCACACACCTAGCCCAAGACGCTTTACAGAGTGTATAGATAGTATCTATGTAGATAACTAGGTACCAGTAGTTGCCCCCGAAGCTGTGTATGCTGTGTATACTGTATGCACACCTACTTGTGGGTTTGATAAGTGACTAAAGCCAACACAGCGACAGGGATAGTAGGTCACTGTTCGTTTGGGGGCTCGAATGAGCACAATGATGGAATTTTGCGCTCTTCCATATATATTTCCTTCCCTATTTATATCCTCTTAGCTTAACTGATTCAGTTTTGTGCGACAGGTTTCAAATTTGTAGTTTTTTTTTCACCCCGTTGTATTTTTCAGAAATCTACGTTTGCGTATTGTGCTTCTTTAAATAATCACGCCACCTGGAAACACCTTTGCAACATATATTTCATATCCTTGTAACAATTTAGCGCCACAAACTCCCGAGCTATTCGATATTCAGAATCAAGACTGAGAATGCCAGGTTCCTCTGTAGTTCACCTTCATATCTTTAGGTTGTACTGAGGTCGATATGGGTGGTTTGTTTTCATTGCCGATGCGTATTTCGCAGCGGAGGGTTGTTATGGATATAATAGCGGAGGGTTGTTATGGATATATCATACCTATGAGGAAATGGAAGATAATCCAAGCCTTTCCTAAAACAACTGGTGGAGAAATTCGGCTTTTCCAGAACTGGGGTCATATCTCCCCAGGGCCGGTTAACGTTACATCCATGCCGGCCCCTGAGTCAAGATTGCAGCAGTACGGTGGACAAAATTAAAACCAAAACGGAAAAATTCTCACCGACAGCTTCGTACCCAAGTCAGTCAGGTCACTTCCAGCTCATTCTGTGTTGCCGAAGTCCGAAATCCACAGCGATCAAATGCTGCTTGTCTACAGGGCTCCAGTGGTGGACCGCTTGCTGAACTGCCAATGTTGCTTGGCCGAAAGAGGAATGCAAGGCGGGAACAGCGTAAACACGTGTTTTGTCACTGCATGGCTGCAGGGCAAATGACCACGTGACGACCGCACAAGCGAATACCCACGGCTGGTCAGTGGTGAATCTTGTAGACGGTCACGCAACGCATAACTGTAAAGCGGCGCAGCCTACCGTAATTATTGGTATGAAGCGGCACAGCCTACGTGCCAAGCGGCCAGCCATAGTTGAGGGTCCCCTAGAACATTTCACTGCAGGCCAGTGTACATGCCAGCTCGGTCAGCTCGGTGCCTGGATTCGATGCTTTAAGTGCCTTCTCCACATTTCTTACCGCCTGGAGGTCAGAGTATGGGCAGTGTCTGGCGAAGAAAAAAGATGCATGTGAAGGAATGGAGGTAGAACTTGCAGCAGCAGTCCTGGCAGAGACTGGGTCTTGTCGTGGGTCAGTCACGTGCGGGTGGTTCGGGTACGTCGAAAGACGGGAACACGGTTCGACGTGCCTTCAGAGATCCAGCTGCATTCAGTGAAATCACGGGTCTCGTCGTGGGTCTCGTCCGTCTCTCAGCGATTCTCTCGATTAAGATCAAAATTGTCTCTGTAACTAGCATACTTTATCCGCAACGATGTATGGCCAGTTTTCCCCTAGAGTTATCACAGTGTGCGACGGCACACTCGCACTCCAATTGGGTGTGGCTGTGGCTGTGGCTGTGGCTGTGGCTGTGGCTGTGGCCGTGGCCGTGGCCGTGACCGTGGCCGTGGCCGTGGCCGTAGCTGCGGCTGTGGCCGCGGTTGTGGTTGTTGCTGTGGCTGTGGCTGTGGCTGTGACTGTGACTGTGACTGTGACTGTGACTGTGACTGTGACTGTGACTGTGACTGTGACTGTGGCTGTGGCTGTGGTTGTGGCTGTGGCCGTGGCTGTAGCTGTGGCTGTGGCCGCGGCTGTTGCTGTGACTGTGACTGTGACTGTGACTGTGGCTGTGGCTGTGGCTGTGGCTGTGGCTGTGGCTGTAGCTGCGGCTGTGGCCGCGGCTGTTGCTGTGACTGTGACTGTGACTGTGACTGTGACTGTGACTGTGACTGTGACTGTGACTGACTGTGACTGTGGCTGTGGCTGTGGCTATGGCTATGGCTATGGCTGTGACTGGTTGTATCTGTCTGTCTGCCTGTCTGCCTGTCTGCCTGTCTGCCTGTCTGCCTGTCTGCCTGTCTGCCTGTCTGCCTGTCTGTCTGTCTGTGTCTGTCTGTCTGTCTGTCTGTCTGTCTGTCTGTCTGTCTGTCTGTCTGTCTGTCTGTCTGTCTGTCTGTCTGTCTGTCTGTCTGTCTGTCTGTCTGTCTGTCTGTCTGTCTGTCTGTCTGTCTGTCTGTCTGTCTGTCTGTCTGTCTGTCTGTCTGTCTGTCTGTCTGTCTGTCTGTCTGTCTGTCTGTCTGTCTGTCTGTCTGTCTGTCTGTCTGTCTGTCTGTCTGTCTGTCTGTCTGTCTGTCTGTCTGTCTGTCTGTCTGTCTGTCTGTCTGTCTGTCTGTCTGTCTGTCTGTCTGTCTGTCTGTCTGTCTGTCTCTCTGTCTCTCTGTCTCTCTCTCTGTCTCTCTGTCTCTCTGTCTCTCTGTCTCTGTCTGTCCCGTCCCGTCCTGTCCCGTCCGTGTATCTTGAGACGCTTGATCCGTATTGATGGCGAACATTGATGCGGTCTGGATAACTTGTCTTGGAAAAATCAGCGTTGCTTGCGCGCCCTCCCCGCAGTGGGCCTGGTTACGACGCGGCCCGTGGCTAACGTGTTTGAGGGCTTCCTGCCTTCATGTGATGGCAACCGCGTAAGTGCATGTTGCACGGGGGTTGGCACGGGCGGAGGAAATTAATCGTCAAACATGTGGCACGCCTTCCTCCAAGCCTTCGAAGTTTACGTGATTGGGAAAATGAATGTATGTCAGTAGCTAAATTATTAATTAACAGGAGATAGCTTTGCTATACGTCCGCTGTTGCTTCTGCCGACTGTATTAGTTCATATTTGCAACTCTCGAATGTATTGCGTCTGAACATGTGATAACCTGAGCTGTTAGCAGCACTGTACAATTGGTGCATTTTGTTCAGCATGCGCCGTTGATTCAAGTCAATACAATAATTAAAGCTTGTGTAAATCACACTTCAACTTAGCGATCATTTACTAACGAATATAATACCTACGTTCAATAGGTTATTTTGTTTTAAGGCGCATAATAAAAATATCAAAATAGTAACTGGATGGCAAAGCGAAATCAGCATTCTAAAACATCGCGATTGTTTCGGTTATTGCATTCATGAGCGTGGGCAATGAAGAAGTTTGGGAAGGAGACCCGTTCCTCGCCATGATGGCTCTAGCCAAAATAAATGAATAAAAATACAAATGTTAGGTTTAAAATCGTGGACGCGACCATCTAAGTTAAATTTCATGCTCTTTGGGATCATGTTTCTATATTTGTCATATATTCTATTATTATATTATAAAATGTATGTTGTTTTGGCAGAGTATTTCGGTGTGATGCAACGAGTAACGCATTTCCTTTCTGAAATGTTAACCTGTCATGACAGTTTTTAGGCTGCAAAAGGGTTCGCTCATTGAGCAGCGTGATTTGGCCTGTTTCTGTATTCGCATTCCATAAGTATGGTTCATCGCTCGCCATACAGCGGGCGGGGTTGCAGGCGCAGGTGCAGGTGAAGGGAGTCCGGAGTCGTGGGCCTGTGTCTGGCACGACCCACTGGCACCCCAGTGTGTCTAAAATGTCGAGAGAGAGAGAGAGAGGGGGGGGGCGAGCAGTCTAGGGGTCAGGTGCCCGTCTCCCAACCGAGAAGGTTGTGGCTTCAAATCCCACCTGTCGCTACCCCACTCGCAACCAAACGGCGTGAGGACTGGCGACGCTACTGACCGACCAGTCCACGCATCGTAAAACCACCAGCCACCGGCCATCGTAACGTGTCGAGAGACGCCTCGCCTCCACTGGGCCTGGTCGCGCGCCGACGACTGCGGCGCCTGATCGTGTCGCGTGCCGTCGCCACCCCGGCCGGGGAGTGCCATCGGGCCGGCCGCCGGCACCAGCCAGCCACAACTTTGACCGTCAGCGCGGCCGACGCGCAGGCTCGCCACTTTACGACTGCCCGGCCGGCCTCGATCCGGCTGCCATGTCAATTTGGTGGCGGATGGAGGCTGCGTTTTGATCGAGAATTGGGTGGATTCGGACCCTTGGGTCCGAAGGTGGTCGGAATTGTAGCTGTCTTGGACTGAATTCCCGTGTAAAGAGGGCGGATCTCGCCGCCTTCGTCGTGACGTTTTCCCCATGCCATTTCCGAATCGTCTGAGCTGGAGCTATGGAACTTGGTGATTTATGGTTACTATCTTTGCGGTGTATCCTCTTAAACGCAACATGTCATAGTCATGCAAAGGCCGGTTCAGGAGGGGGGAGGAATTTAGAAAGGCATGTTCTGTCGGTTTTACCGTTTCTGTCTAATGATGCTTTGCATTTACATATCCGTATGATCCGGAAATGCGATGCACAATCTGTGGGTGATATTGATTTCATACTAGACACTTGCGTTCGATGAATATTTATTTTTCAGAAAATCACCAGAGAGGCGTAATTAAGCGGCTGGCGAAAGTTACATAAGTCAATATATATAGGCGCTAAAAAAATGACAATTGGCAAAATGGAAAGAAAATACTGTTATGGCTAGGATTAGGGATTATCTAATTCCGCTAGATATCATTTGGAATATCTAGCGAAAGTGTATGTTGAATGCTAGTGGCGTATTTTTATGTACGGCATAGGGTGGGCGTGGGAGCAGCATTCTTCCTCCTGTTATCAAAGGTGACAGCTGAAGACAGACGACTTATCGTACAGGTAGTAACTGAATCGATGAACTGAAGCTATCGTGAATAGTTATTGACAGCGGCTATTCTAACGAGGCAAGTTGGGGTTAGAGAACTCGTATGCACGGGACTGTACGTAAATGCACCAAGCTGTGAATGCGTTGAAATATATTTGCAAAATATGCCCCCCAGTTTTTGTGCTTCACTGCTCGATTGAAAAAAAGGAGCTACGTACTGACATGTGCATTGTTCAAATTGGGAAAAAATCATCCTGGACATGCGCTTTCGACATTTCGTCGGGAACCGAAGTTATACCTCCATTGTATCGTCCCTAGAACCGCCTCTGTCCTGTTTCAGACGATTTGGGACGTATAATATACATGAACATCAAATGATTTCGTTTGTCTAAAGTTTTGAGGTGGTAAGCTTATCCCGAAACACCCCCGAAGTTTTTGTGCCTGTACCCGTCCTTGTCATTTTGCAAACCGACACTATGTCCCGAATTGAAGTGAAGTAAGCTTGAGTGGTCACAGGTCACCTGGCTGTTGTATAGACTGCCAAAACCATTATCTTGTGGCCCGAACTACTCTAGAATACGCAAATGACATGCATAAGTAGTAATATGAAGTATGAACCTTTGGGAATAGTTCAAGCAATCATGCACTAAAGCCGAAAGGATAAAACGAGGTGCCAGAGGAGAAAATGAAATGTTTGCTTACTTTTGTGTGCTTCTGAGTGCGTTCCTGTTATTATTCAGATAACTTGGCTTGGACTTGGATGGGCAGGTTTTGTCACGATTCGTTCGCGCCATCCTGCTGGGTAATCGAACTGTGACTTCTCGAGATCTCACTTGTGCGAACCACCTCGATGTTCCGTGTCCCCTGCCCCTCCCACACACCACCCGTGCGCTCCCGTGCAGCAATGGCGCCGAAACCGCCGCGCGAGACCAGGGTTATGGGAGTTTGCGGTGGTCGGTGGAGTGCGCCTCGCCGCCTGGTAGCTGTGTGATCAGTGTGGCGCGCCAAGCTGATTGGACTGGTGATTGGGTTTGGCACCCAGGGCTTCCATGTACGCCATGGCTACTCACCCGAGAACAGGATCGTAAAGAAATGTTGGCAAAATGGAGACTTCTACTGCATGATGCTCTCGTAGAGTGCAGGTGTTTTGTAATGGAAGATGCTTGTCTCACGTAGCATAGTATTACCTATACCGTCCTATGACAACCTTCTATGATGTCAGCCTTTGTGAACGAACTTTGCATACGAAGCTTACACGATACGACGAATCATTGCTTGCAAGTCTTGGCTTTTGGACGGACTGCATTGCGAGTGCCATGTCTGGTGCGATTGCGAGTGCTATCCCCTTCGACCACCCCAGTCGTCCGCCCCCCGTGGATCGTTGTACCCAATGACACCGCCGGCGGTATCTGACATCGACACATTCCGGCTGGAAAGTTGTCAAATTTCTGCAAAACAAAGCCCACGTGAAGTACTATGTACAGGTCAAGCAGTCACAATATCGATTACGGGGACGAGTAGTCTAGGGATAAGTTGCCCGTCTCACAATCGAAAGATTGTGGGTTCGAGTCCCATCTGTCGCTACTCTTCGCCCGCGGCAATCGCCGGGAGAGATTGGCGACGCTGCATGACTCAACGGTCGATGTGTCGTAAAACCAATAACCAACCAACGAACAAGAGCGTTCGTTGTTCGTTCACCACCAAAGTACTGCTTGTCGGGGCCCTCCCGGTGGTCTGTGTGCAACTAACTGCCCACCGATAATAATCTTGGACACGCCCGGGTGCGAACTCGCGACTCCAGCATCGCTTCCGTTCGAGGGTAGGTTAGATCTTTAGACCCCTCACACACCACAATGATGTTATTTGATTGATGCGCTGAAACCATCCATTCGGACCCCAGCGTTGTGAGATGAAAGGTTTGTTAATTATAGCCTCCGAAGTATCTCATAGCTCTCCTTGCAGCTGCGTGTTCGATAAACAGCCAGATTGTCTTTCTTTTTTTTTAAATACCTGCTTCCCGCCCCTCGAGTCGTGGGTGCTGCCCGCCAATTATAGTCGATCGATACCTAGCTTACGTATAACTTGTACCTCACTAACAAAGGATTCAATGATTATCTCATACCTTTGCATGCATCAGTGTATGCAACCAAACGATATTGTAAGTAACTGCACCACATCTTTCCCAAATAAAAGCACTACATCCGAGGACGCATGAACCGGAAGTGGGCATCACCCGAAACTTTGAACTAGTTTAGCGTTGATCATATGCTATTGGCGTTGCATTGAAATAGTTGACTTCAAAATGACCCTCCCCTCCCCCACCAACTTTGGGGAAGTTGCCGTCCCACTGACCATATCCGCCTGTACGGGACAGTTTCCGTACCACTGACTACATCCGGCTGTACGGCTCCAGGTAGGGACGTGTTGGAGCGGCCTGGCGCCAATCATATCTGTGCATATGACTGGCCAGGATGGTGTTGGACAGGATGGCGAGTACGGGGCGTGTTTACACGGACGGCGAGCTGGTAGCTGTGGGAGATGTCATTAACTTAGTGACGCTGACCCCTCCCCCTCCGTGTCCCGGCAAGCGCAATGAGTATCCGTCTCTGTCTCTCTGTATCCAGCTCCCGACTGGGTTCAACAGATGACTGACCTCTCCCTCTGCCCTGGCCAGGTTCAGTGGACTGCTGACCTATCCCCTGCCCTGGACAGATTCAGTGGCTGACTAACCTCTTCCCTGTCGGGACCAGGTTCAGCAGGCGACTGACCTCTCCCTTCGCCCTGGCCAGTCCAATGGTCTACTGACCTGGGTCCGCCTGGCCAGGTTCAGCAGGCGACTGACCTCTCCCCCGCCCTGGCCAGGTTCAGCAAGCGACTGACCTCTCCCCCGCCCTGGCTAGGTTCAGCGGGCGACTGACCTCTCCCCGCCGTGGCCAGGTTCAGCGGGCGCACACACGAAGTGTACACCGGTGTGGCGATCATGCGGCGGCTGGACCACCGTCGCTGGACGACGGAGCGGTTCTGCGAGGTGACGGCAGTCACCATGGACGCGCTCAGCCCGGACGTGATGAACGCATACGTGGACACCGGCGAGCCCATGTGAGTGCTCGTCGCCATGGCGACCGGCGACAGGTGGCCATCGGTTGTGCCGTGCCCGCCGGCCATGCCGATGTAGCTCCGATTTCGACCCAGACGTGCGACGAGGCGGTCTGCCCCCAGGCGGGCACGCACGCCCGGCGGCGCTATCTGCGTATGATGTGTTTGCGTGCGCTCGCACGGTGCGCCTCTCGACAGATGGCGTATGAGCTGTGAAGTCGTCCGGTAATCGACAGAACCGGCAATGTTTGCGCGACGGACGGCTCGGATAAGATAGACGTGTAAACAGCTTTGAAGTACTCAGTATGGTGAGGAAGTGATCAGACTCGGCGTAAACAGCTATCCGGGTTCTTGCATCCTGTGACAAGTTTCGGCCTTTCATCTCAGTCGCAACAGCGTCTTGAGCACGGCATTACTCGAAGGGTGCGTGAGCTTGTTTGGTCCGGTCGCTGAATAGACCCTTATGCTACTTGATGCTGAGAACGTACCTTACACCGGAGAGAATCGAAGACAGGTCGGAACGGTCGCGTCCAACTTCTCGTCCCTGGTGTCAAACTTGTGAACATCCGATTCGATCGCTTGGCATCTGCACAGTCTGCTCGGTGCCGCCTTGCCTTCGCAGGAAGGGTGTGCCGGAGTTAGTGCGTGCTCACGCGGCCGCTGCTGCTGACTGGTGGGTGTGCCTGCAGGGACAAGGCGGGCGGCTACGGAATCCAGGGGCTCGGCGGTACGCTGGTGTCCCGCATCGACGGCGACTTCTACAACGTGATGGGCCTGCCCGTGCACCAGCTCTGCAAACAGCTCTACCGCATCTACGGCTCCAAGGACGGCTCGTCGGAGCGGTGACCGGTCCGACTCACCGAGGTCATTTCCGGCTGGCCGAGGTCACCTTCAGCTGGCTGGGCTCGCCCCCAGCTGGCCGAGGTCATCCCCAGCTGACCGAGGTCATCCCCAGCTGACGGGGATCTTCGAACCCCAGATGGGCGAAACCAGCCTCAGCTGACCAGGATCATCCGCAGCTGACCGCTCGAAGAGCTGCGCTGGCACTGCGATGTTTTGCGGTTTATTGTTGTTTATTGGGCGGTTCTCGACGCACTTTATGCACAATCACGGCTAATGGCGCCTCCCACACTGTTGCGCCGGTGGGCCGCGGGATTGGGAAATATCCCGAGCGGTGCGAGTGTTGAACCCGGGACCTTGGTATCCAGAGCTCAACACCTTAACCACTCGGCCATCTCAGCCCTTGCGATGTTTTGCGGGCGGGATGGACGGGTCTGGTGTGCGGTGAGAGGTTTGGAGAGTGACCGTGCCCTCAGGGCTTCATCGCGACCATGTGCTCGGAGCTGGCTCCCTAGTCCTTGGGCCCGCCATTGTGCCGATGGAGGAAGGACGGGCCCCGAATGGGCGCTTTGTAGCGAATGATCGAGTGGCAGATGGTATCAGGATAGGGCCGTAGCTCCTGTCTTAGTCAGGGTAGGACACGACCGTGGCTCCTGTCGTGACCAGGGTAGGATCGTGACCGTGGCTCCTGTCGTGACCAGGGTAGGACCGTGACTGTGGCTCCAGTTGTGGTCAGGGTAGGGCCGCGGATGTGACTCCTGTTGTGATCAGGATAGGGCCCGGGCTGGGTTGGATTTGTACTTCGTAATCCTGGATATGGAGAGGAAAATGCTTGGGTAGTCGAATACGGAGGGCGTTTTTCAAACATGTGACATCAGAATCACAGTTAGCACCTTGCAGTGAATCTTGAGCACTATGTCACAGAGCAATCCATTGTGAAACAGCACCATTCAACCTCCAAATGATAAAAATGGGAGGACAGTTCTCTGGAGATGAGAATGCTCTGGATGGCAAACATCCAGCAACAGCCTATTTTTTCAACCACGATTGAGGCTCTGATTCCTGTGCTCCTTATGTGCGTCACGGCGGGGGATCATGGCCGAATAGCATAGCTCTGCCCAAGCTACCCCTCCTGACAGACTAATTACCCTGCCGTGTTTCGCCGTCCGACCGGCGCCACAGCGCGACCTATGGTTCTCGACACGTCTCGGGTCCCCCGGCAACAGCCGGTTTTAAGTAAAGGGATGTTAGTACCGATGGCGTCCAATGTCTTGCGTGTTGTTCGGTCGTAAGTAGAGGAGCTGGCGGCAGGTGATGAGGGACATTGGTCAGGTGTAGCACAGAGTCGAATTTCTGGGTGTTTTTTTTTGTTCCGTTGCAGGTGCGGAATGTTTCACATTGTTTTGATTAATATATATGTTTTACTAAGGTACGTCACATGTTTCTGTCAGTCGCTCCACAGCGCTGTGACAGCACAGCAACGATAAAGAGCATCGATTGGGATTTGGCCACCTGGTGTCTGTTCTTCTTATTGGTGATCACGTCGTCTGTATTCAGTTTGTGTGTAGCGGTAAGCGCAACACGCTGCTACTCCGTATATTCGTTACAGATGTCAAGCTACTGGCTGCTTGTTACGGCGCCATGGAAAACATGTAGCCACATGTCGCCATGAAGTCACGTACAATTACAAACGATTTAGATGAGATCTGCATATAAAATGTGCAGCTGTTGCGTCACATTATAATAAATCCCGTGAGTGTCGAATATGGGGCGCACGATGAGTTAATCAGAATGCTGTCCCGTAGCCGGCTCGTCTACCAATGACTACACGCCGAGGTCACATTCACCTCGCACACTACTCTTCAACAATTCCGCACAGAGGCGCAGCCAAGGGGTGGCGGAGGGCCGCCCCCCTCCTTTAGCACCTCTCACCTGTCGCTACTCTTCGCCCGCGACCAATCGGCGTGAGAGATTGGCGACGCTATATGACTCAACAGTCGACGTGTCGTAAAACCAATAACCAACCAACCTCCTTTAGCACCCAATAATACACTAGATCAAACGAAAAATTTTCAGATTCACCATGCAAGCCCTAAATTTTCGGCACGCCGGAAGCTTTCTCTGTTTGATCACACTTTTTCGTCGCCTCTCCCCCCCCGGGAAAATCCTTGCTACGCCATTGATTCCGCCGCGGGTGCATGCCCACTTGCTGACAGTATTGGATTTGAAGCAAGGTTGAGTCACGGTCAATTTGGCGTGTCGCTGGCGCCCATACACGGTGTCCGCTCCCTGGGGAAGGCCGGTAGTATAATTATCAGGATAGCATTACGGATGCTACAGGCAATCCCCATAAACAGAGTGAGTTACTGGGAGTGATTACCCAGGAATGAAGTATTGTAAACTGGGGAACAACTATGAGAGGGTAGGCCTTTGAAACTTTTCGTGTTCGGAGTCGGTGAGTGGTCATTGATCAGCTCCCACGGCGCGGGAACTGAGGGGGAGGCCAGAGGGTACTCAATATCTTTTGAACGCTTCATCCGCTTCTTACAAACTCTAGGAGCTCAGACGGAGGAGGCTTGACTGAAAAACTGACCATGATTAGTCTTTAAAAGCGTCCCACCAACTATGAACTATGCTGCAGAAACCGCATATAAACCCTGCGGATTGTGCATATAAATGGCGCAGGATGTTTGCATGCGATAAGTGGGCAAGTAGGGAATATATTAAGAACGCAGAGCAAGTTCGGAAAAACAATATTGTCCTAGATTTTACCGTCCCGGGCATCATCCCCTACGGAAAGTCATGTAGTCAGTTTTTCGATGGAACGTTCAATGGTGCTGTTTGACATTGAAAATGATCAAGCTTGTTGTTCATGAATGCAAATTGGTTAGATTGGCTGAAATTGAGGGCGCTCATCTCATGCTACCCTAACAATTTTTGCCCTATTTGCGGTAGCTGTATTGTTGTACGTAAAACAATACAATAATGTAGTTTTTGTATTGAGCGATTCCATGGAAGTGTGCTTAGTTTCAGCTCCACGGACGTCCCACCACACCGGGGCCATACTGGGGGGACGCTTGTGTCCTGTGAAGGGGAAGACGCCAGATGTCCTCGGGGGGCCATACGGGGCGGGCGGCGCCTTCGCGTGGCCGGGAGAGAGACTCACCACCCCGACCGCGCTGCAGCGCCGCCCACCCCTTGGCCCCAGCCGGCCGGGTCTGTAGGCACCAGGCCGGAGCCCAGGCCGTGGCCCGAGGCGACCTGCCACCTGACCCGTATGGAGCCCTGCGAGCGCGCCTGCCCCTCCAACATATCGGGACCAAAGAGGTGTGTTGCTCCCCCGTCACAACTAGCACCGTGCGAAAGGGGATCTCAACCTCCAGGACTCAGTCAACCCCGTGAGAAGGGCCGAGGGGCGTGACTATCCCGATAAAACTGAGCAGGCGGGCAGGACCAGGAAGGTTTTCCTATCTGCTCATAGTAGGGAAAATTGGTGTTGCAGGGCCAGGTGAAGGACATGTTGACATGGGATGAACATTGGAATGGAAGCGCAGGAATGGAATGATAAGTGAGGCAATCCTAGTCTGGCCCCTCACCATTGGGGTAGTCCCCCGGATCATTTGGACTCGCAATTCCCACCACAACAGAAAGGTGGTGCCTCGTTGATGGGAGGGGGTCTTCGGATGGAAGTGGCGTGTGTGATGAAGCTAAGTTTTTCGTCCAAATATACTCCTAAGAACGTAACACTTTTCACCTGTTCGATGTCTTTGCCATCGATTTTAAGTAGCGTTGTGGGTATGGGGCGGAGACGACTAGATGCAACTGTGGCCAATTTTTTTGGGATTAGGCAAAGCCTCAAGTTTTGCACCACTGCGATGTGGTCTAGAGCTGCTTGAATTATTTTATCAGCTTTTAGGAGGCATTTTGCTGGTGTCCAAATGGCTATGTCGTCCGCGAAAAGTGAGTATTGATGTGACGTGTGGGTGTGATCAGCAAGAACAAGTATGTCGTTAATCATTATGGCGAAGAAGTTCGGTGAGAACATGCTCCCCTGTGCCAGACCCTGTCACTCAGATATCGTGTTTGATGTGACGTTGGCGCATCAGACCTTAAGAGCCTGTCTCTTAGGAAGTTGAGAATGAAGAGTACCATGTGTTCGCTTAGGCCTATCTTGTGGAGTTTGTGTGTTAGTGCGGACTTGTGTACTCGGTCGAATGCGGCAGTGATGTCTAAGTAGGCAACTATTGTTGGGCGTTCGGTGCGTAGACCACCTTTGATGTCGTGCACTTGCCTAATGCGATTGTCTGCTGTTGATTTTTGACGCTGTAAGCCGCATTGAAATTCGTCGAGCAGGTCGTTGTGTTCTAGAAAGTGTCTCAATCGTGTGTTGATCATATGTTCGACGATCCCACTAGCGCAGCTAGTAAGTTAGGTAGGCATATAACCTTTTGGGGTGGTGTGATCTTTGTGCGGCTTTGGCAACGGAATGACTGCGCTTTCCCGTCAGGAGGCGGGAAAGGTGTCGCTTTGGTTCAGGTCGTTTAGGGCCACTTGTGGTTACGTTGAATAATTTTTCCTAAGATATTTGAGAGAGAAAAACTGGTAATGAATGTTGTCCGGCTCAGCCGATGGGTTTCGACACTTGCTGAGGGCAAGGTGCAACTCGTGCATAGTGAATGATTGGCTGTATGCTTTTATGTTGAGTTAATATTTGCTTTGGTGGCGAGGGCGTCTAAGGCGCTTACTATGGTGGTATCGTAGGTGTTTTTGCCAGAGACGATGGCGTAGTGTAGCTTAACGTTTTCTGCAACTTGTGGGTCAGTAATATGCTCTCCTTTCACCGTTAGCTGGGGGAAAATGGCCAGGTGGTGGACGTTTCAAGTTGAAACGCTTCAACATGTCCCAGATTCTTCCGGTAGGAGTGAACCTATTGAATTGAGACGCAAAGGACTGCCAACAGTTTTGGCGTGCTGTTCGAATTGTGTACCGGCAGTGTTTTTTAGATTGTCTGTATGCTGATAGGCGTGCTTCGCACACGCATCTTTTGTATTGTTTGTGGGTACGGCGCCGTGCGGCGATTGCCCTTTTAAAGTTCGTGGCCCACCATGGAGTAGATGCCTTTTTCCTAGGTTTATTACTTTTTGGGACTGAGTCCCGTGCTGCTGAGCTGATGACCCTGAGTATTGTATCGATTTTGCTGGTCTCTGAAGTTGCTGGATTGAGATCCACCTGATCCTCGAATTTTGCCCAGTCCCTTCTTTTAAAATTCCAAGATGGTCTGAATAGCTTCGTGTGGTGGATGGCGTTGGTGCTGAGCCTAATTGTGATTGGATGGTGGTCGCTCAGCCCGGGAACGTCTGAAACTGACCAGTTCAATCGTTGGGCACGTTAAGTCAATGCAACTTTCCAATCTTCCTAAGGTTGGGTTGTGGCAGGTGGCCGACCGGTGTTTCGAAGTACTAAGTTGTGGTCCGAGATAAACTGGTGAATTTTGTGGCCGCTAGTGTCCGTTCGATTGTTTCCCCAGAAGGGGTGTTTAGCGATAAAGTTTCCCATAAGTAGAACTGGCTGGACAACCTGAAGCAATAAATCCCTCAAATCCTGTGGTGTGGGGTTACAGCTGACGGTGAAATGTGAAGTGAGATGACTGTGGTTTAGCAATGGCAATTTTGAGGCTGACTGCTAATACGCGGTTCAGGGGAGAATTTGACGTTACTCGAAGATGGGGCATGCCGTAAGCAATGAGGATGGCTGCGCCCCATTTCTGAAGTGGATCGTTTACGTTATCAACAACCCAAGTATAACCTGGAATTGTGTTCCAAATAGAGTTTGGGTCTCGAAAGTGAGTAGAAAAATACCCATTTCCGAACGCGTTTAGTGTCTATTGGTGCTCCGATACTGGGGTGGTGTCGGTGTCATGCTGGGGAGAAGGTTGGATCCGTTGGACGGAGAGGGGCTGCATGGTGACGTAGGCAGGGGTGGCAGCCTGGATCTGAACGCTGGGTTCTGGGTGTATGTGTGTGGGGGGTGATAGGGTGGCGTAGCGACGGTATTTCTGCTTTGGAGGCGCGGTATGTTCGGACGGGATTAATTGGTCTGGGTTTGTGGGTTCACGCCGGACGGGCTTGGCAAGCGTGGTGGGCTCGGTCTGGGTGGTGGCCTCGGACGAGGTCTTGGGATGGGTTTGGGTGGTTGCGCTGGAGGTGGTGTGGAAGTCGGTCTGGCAGGAGATGATGGCTGTGGACTTGTGGGAGGTCTGTGTGGAGGCTGGGGTGGCCGTGGGCTTGTGGGAGGTTTGTGTGGAGGCTGTGGTGGCCGTGGGAGGTCTGTGTGGAGGCTGGGGTGGCCGTGGGCTTGTGGGAGGTTTGTGTGGAGGCTGTGGTGGCCTTGGGGCTAGACCTTGGTTTGGGTCGGCCGGATTGGTGAGGATAGGGCTGAGGGCCCAGGGGAGGGAGTGGTGGGAAGGCGTCAGGGTGGCGGGGAAGGCCCTGGCCAGTGGGAGGCGGTGTGGCGAAAGGGTACGTTTGGTGGTGAAGTGTGGTGAGTTGAGAATGTGACTGAGTGTCTGCGAGAGGGAAGGACGACTCTTGTGTGATGTTGTGTTTTGGTTCGGTGTAGGTGCCTACCAGATAGGCGCCTTTTGTGGTACGGACGATAGGCGCCGATGTGGTTGTCATGGTGTGTCAGGGTCGGTCCCACTCCACCCGCAAGGTGTCTCTCCTGACTGAGAGATCTCCTGATATCCGGATTGGTTGCACCCGTGAACCGAGCTTTCGCCCTCCGATCCCCGCCTCAGCCGCAATGGTCCCGGGCAGTGGGCTCGTCGCCGTTAAGTTTCCTCCGGGGCGTGAAGGTTAGCGGGGAGACAGAAGAGAAGTTGGGGATCTGGTGTGGGAGGTTTTCCTTCTAGAGTCGCGGGAGTGCTCGTCAAGGGTTCATGGAGCTCTTGGGTCTTGCTGTCTTTGAGTCTTCGCTGCTTCTGCCGCGACAGGTTTGTCTTCTTTACCAAACCTTGGACCTTCCTGGATCTCTTCGTACTTGCTGCTGTATTTTGTCTGTGTATTTTGTAAGACGTTCCAGAGGGTATGTATTGGTGGCTACTGCTAAAACAGGCACAACCTTGTCGTCACAAGTGGCCATCATCATCGGCCACGCCACGGATTTTGGGGTCATCATCATCATCGGCGCGTCACAGGCTTTGTGGCCATCATCATCATCGGAGGCACCACGGATTTTGGATAGGAGAGTAGGGGACATGATCGTTTTGGATTCATTATTTGCATGCAGCTCCCATAGGCACAATACTAAGCTTTAAGACGTTTGAGGGACACATCCCCTTCCTCACCCCCAGCTCCTCGGCGTCGCCATGTAGTGATAACTTAGTGGCGAAACGTCGAGTATATTGCCTCCAATACAGTATTTTTGGACTTCATCACCGAAATAATTATCCTGGAATGAAGAAGGCTGTGTGTTATGGTGCATTAATTCCCGCACTACAGGTAGCCGCTAGTATCCCACTGGCGTCACCAGATACGGATTGCCGCACTACAGGTAGCCACTCGAATCCCACTGGCGTCACCAGGTGCGGCGAGCCTGCGCATTCGCAGCGAAATGTCTTGGCCAGCCGTGTCGGACCGAGGGCGAAAGGTGGGGTCGTACAGAGACGATATCATAAAATAAGCCAAGATAAGCGAGTGGGAGAGCACGCACCAGCGTCTCCGGTCGAGATGACGGCGGCGTCGATCAAAGCTAGCAGCTATTCAACATACCGTGTTTGTTTTAGTTAGTTAGTTATTTGGGCTTGAGGCGCATCGACCATGTTGATCATATAGCGCCAAAACAGTGTTCCTTTCTACCTAGGTTTCAGGTTCTGGCCAGGTTTACTTCCAAGTGTAGAGTATTCCACTATGCCCAAACAGTGCAATGTCTTTACCTCCCTAGATAGGACAGCAAATCGTACTTGTGAGAGAAACTCAAATAGTCGTCCATTCTGAACCACACGTGACCCATCACCTATAATATTTGTCATGGTCAGCGTGGACACATCGTTTCCAAATTATCGTCGTTGGGCTGAGAAGCGAGGGCACACCAGAAGAACATGTCTCACGGTTAGTGCGATATCACAATGGGTACACATTGGCCTGTCTTCATTCCGGAGTAGGTAGCCGTGGGTGGCATAGGTGTATCCCACCCGCATCCTGACGAGCACCACCTCCTCGTTTCGTGAAGTTCTTGATGATGACTCCCACCGCCCCAACCTCGGCTTGATGGTTCTCAGTTTTTTTTTGGCCAGTTGAGTCCCAAAGTTGTTGCCACTTGTCCTGGAAAACAAACATATAATTGTCTGGCTGAGGTGTGCTACGGGGAGAGGCAGCACCCGCGTGTATTGGCTCCGGGCAGCACGCTTTGCTGATTGGTCAGCCAATTCGTTCCCCGCTATTCCGACATGGCTGGGTATCCAACAGAATGTTACATTTTTTCCCATTCGCTTCAGCTTAATTAGGCGCAATAAAACGTCCTGCACGATGGGGTCATGTGGATAAAACGTCTTTATTGCGCGAATGCTACTTAAAGAACCAGAGAGTACAACATGGTCGACGTCGTTCCCCACTTCTATGAAGCACAAGGCCTTCGTGATTGCCATGAGTTCGGCCGTGTAAACTGATGCTTGAGGAGGCAGGGTAAACGATCTTGTCGTGGGTCCACTTACGAGAGCACAACCCACACCATCAGCAGTGTTCGACCCGTCGCTATAGGTGACGGTACATGTGTAGTATGTGTCAACGTGTTCCAGGGCTTTCAGCCGAAACAATTCTGGAATAAGTTTGTCCTTAGGAGTCTCAGACAGTGTCATGTCCACTGACGGCTGCAACAATTCTCAAAAGGTGACTGGCAGCGCTACCATCCTTCGAATGCTGCGCAGCTGGACACCGCTCCCTTCCACTAGCTCACGTAACTGCACACAGAACGGGGGAAAAACATTCCGACGTGTACCGCGAAACAGCGTAAGTGTACAGTGTCTAAACAGGGCCTTGTATGCCGGATTCATGGGGGACTGTCTCACCTTGCAGGCATACCGCAGTCCCAGTTTATCCCGCCTCAGGGCGAGCGGTGCTTCATCAGCCTCTGCCAGGAAGCTTGCTGTCGGAGAGGTACGGAATGCTCCTGTGGCTAAACGCAAGGCAGCATGGTGGACAGAGCGAGCATCGAGTATCATCAGCGCGAATAAGGCGACACTAAGAACACTCCCCTGGGGCACTCCGTTGCCCTGCGTCAGCCGCTCAGGCATTATGTTTCCTACACGGACGCGGGATGTCCGGTCCATAAGAAAATTATTCAGGAAGCGTCCCATAGTACTGCGCACACCACACCTCCAGAGTTTCAAAAGTACACCGTGTTTCCAGGTTGTGTCATAGGCCCCTTCAATATCGAAAAACACTGCCCCTAGATATCTTTTTCCTTAAAACTAGTGCGAATGGCAGTGTCAAGTGTTATAAGGTGGTCAACTGTGGACCTGTTTTTTTTCTAAATCCAGACTGAGCATTGGTGAAGAAGCCCTGTTGGTCTAAGAACCATGTGAGGCGCACATTAACCATCCTCTCCATAAGCTTGCAAAGACATGAAGTCTGAGAGATCGGTCGATAGTGTAGAGGGTCAGAGCCAGACTTGTTATGTTTCAGCATAGGGATGACAGTAGCTTCTCGCCAGGAAGACGGAAACTCACCACACTCCCATAGATAATTAAAGTATGTCCGAAGTGCCTGGTGTGCGTTTGGTGGAAGATGTTTGAGCATTTCGTTGTGGACACTATCAGGTCCCTCAGATACGCAGCGTAGAGTAGCGATTTTGGATGTGAGTTCGGCCATTGTGAATGACTCATTGTAAGCGTGCTTCTCAGAGGCAGTAAAGTCGAGAGGTGAAGCTTCACAGTTATCTCTGTGTTCCCTAAATCGAACGTTTCGATCGCAGCTCAGGCTCCGATCAGCGAGAGCTTTTGCGATGGTGTTGGCCACGTCAAGGGGATCAGCGATTATGGCGCCACCGACGTGCAGAACTGGAAGTGGTGTCGAGCGAGAGCGTCCAGATATACGCTTTATCTGGGACCACACGAATCTCGCAGGAGTGGAGCGGTTGAACGTACTCACGTACTGTCGCCATGTCGTCCTCTTGGCTTCTCGCACTGTACGCCGTGCGGCCGCCCTGGCTTTTTGGAAGGAAATACAATTAGCCGTAGTGCTGTCATGATCAAATTTGCGGAAGGCGCGTCGACGGGCGCGAATAGCCTATCGGCATTGTTCAGTTCACCACGGCACCGGAGCGCACCGGGGCCTGCCCGAGGTGCGCGGGATACTACCTGTAGAACATTGAAAAAAGTATGGAGGTGAAATCCTCTAAAGACACAGGAAGACTATTATCCTTTACATTAAAAGTATCTTGAAATCGAGCTGCGAATTCCACCCAGTCAACATTTTAGAGCTTCCATCGATGTGGTCTTGTTTCGAGGATGGCACCATGTGTGAAATGAAGCCATATCTGGAGGTGATCACTACCTCTGGGGTCCGGATCGACTGACCAATCGAAGAAGTTGCGTGCAAAGAAAATATACGACCTTCAATATACCAGGAGGTGCTGAGTTGACATCAAAAGTAACGATAAAGATTATACTTTATTACTCAACGTTTCGGCCAGGGGCTATCGTCAGGGGCCATCGTCACGCCTGACGATGGCCCCTGGCCGAAACTTTGAGTAATAAAGTATAATCTTTATCGTTACTTTTGATGTTAACTCAGCACCTCCTGGTATATTGAAGGTCGTATATTTTCCTTACACGCAATGTCTAAAACCCAGGAGCATCTAAGAGCCATTCTTCGTTGTATTAAACAATCGAAGAAGTGTTCCAGTTGCGGACTGGCCACACTGATGTTCAGCGCTGAAGTGCTTCCCCGACGGGAGTGCTGTGTGGGTGTGTGCGCCTGAATTAAGAATGCATAGTGATTCGTTCATGAAAAATCTTTTCAGAAGTTGCCCACGTGCGTTGCAAGCAACGCACCCCCAAATCGTATGGTGGGCATTAAAGTCTTCGAGAATTAAAACAGGCGGGGGAGCCCGGTAAGCAGTTGCCCAAGTTCTACAGGGTGGACAGGTGTGCCCGGGGGAGGTACAGCGAACATATACTGATTTGCCGGTGTCCAAAGGATACCCGTGCCGCTACTGCCTGCAGACTCGTGTTCAATGGCAGAGGGAGTGCAGGAGCACTATGGTGGACAGCCACCAGGACACCTCCATGCGCAATGGTGTCTGTTTGGATGTCGTTACGAAAAATCTGGTAGTCTGTCAGATATAACGGGGTTACGGCTGAAAGCTTTGTCTCCTGCAGACATACGGCTACAGGAGTGTACTCACTCGTCATGACTTGGAGTTCCTCCAGGCTGGTCCTCACACCTCTGCAGTTCCATTATAAAACTGGTGACGACATGGCTGGCTAGGCTTGACTAGATGTGAGTGGAAAAAAGCGACATAGAGATGTTTTGCGGACATATCCTTCTCGAGGGACCGTTTAAAGTAAAAGAACTGCTAAAACGTAAGGTATACTCTATTATATACTCTACTCTACTCTATAAAGGTGGAGCGGACTTGGGATCGACAGACGATCTCGGACGAGATCTGGGGTATGCCCCACCGGGCGGTGATGATGTCCATCAGGAGGTTCGCTTGCGTCGTCCCGCCACTGCTCCATGGGGTGGCGTTGGAGGCGGGCCTGTGATCTTCCCTGTCTCAAGGGTGCCTACGGGGTTGACTCCAGGGGCTGGAGAAGGTGGGGGCGTCGCCCCGGGAGGCCGACGGTCGGCCCTTGCGCTCGGCGACGACTCACGGGATCCAGTTCGTGATGCACGTCCAGACGCGCCCATATCGTGCGCCCCAGGGCGGACCTCGACCGAGGGACGTGTCTGGGTCGCCAGAGAGCAACCACGGGGACCCGTCTGGAGGCCGCGCCGGCCTCTCCTGAACAAGATGATGGGGGTGGGGGTTTTGCGTTGTTTTTCGTGATGCAGGGATGGGCTGGTTTGCTGTGAGATCGCTGGACGCGGCGGGTAGACACTCCAGGTGGTTGTTGGAGGGCTTGGCGGGCCTCTTGCTTCGTTGGACACGGTGCCACTCCTCAGTAGCCCGCTCTGCAGTAGGCGGCGTCGCGACATCAAGGGCTGCTGGAGCCGAGGCAACATCCTTTACCACCTCAGAGGAGATCTTAGCAGCCTGGGTTTGTGGTGTCGTTGGCGAGGCGACTGATACGCCGAGGGAGCGGAGAAGTGAAGTTAGATGAGCGTTCAGTTGGTCGGTTTTGTTTTCCTGTACCCGATGTGGGTTTGGTGCGGTGTTCCTGGCCTTCGAGGCATAAGATATGATGGGATGTCATTGGTTATACAGATTGCTAGCTTCCTGAAATGTTCCTTTTTTGGTGTATTTAATAGAGATTGTTTCCCTCTCTTTTGAGTAGCTGGGACAGGCACGGTCGAAAAATGTATGGGGGTTCTGTCCCCTGCCGCAGTTGACACATAATGGCACTTCGGAGGTACGGTGTCCGCTAGCATGGTCTGGGGAGGCACACTTGCTGCACATGGGACGATTTCTACAGTACTGGTTAGTGTGTCCATATTTCTGACATTTAAATCAACGCATCGGTTTCGGGAGAAAAAGTCGCACTTTCACACGGATGTACCCCAACCGAATCTCGGAAGGTAAGTCAGTTGAATTAAAAGTCAAGATAACATTGTTGGTCGCAATCAGCTCTGCACCTCGTCTGGCATTCAGCTTCCTCGTTCCTTTCACGCCAAACTCTGACAACCCTTCAACTATTTCGTCTTCCGGTACGTCCCTGGGATCGTAGCAGTTTACTATTCCTCGTGACAAATTTTGCGTTTGATGGGGTTTGATTTTAACTCGGATGCTTTCCTCGACTTTCCTACCATCTTTGCGCATACTGTACACGAACTCAGATCGTCAACGCCCTATCCGCTTCCTGTGCCACCGCGAACTCCACCTCTAACGCTCTGTCCTTCAACTTCTCACAACAGACAATCTTGCCAAATATATCGCACCCATCTCGTCTCTGAAAAGGAGACAACGAGCCAAGATCCTTCGCCAAACCTCGGACGACGAGGGGCATTGGAAAAAGCTGTTCTGCTGTTCTCCGGGTTACTGATTCTTCCATCCGCGATGGGTGGAAGGATTGTCTGGCCTATACTAGAGGGACCAGGGTGGATGTTTTGGTTTGAGGATGTCATGCGGTAAGTTAGTATTCGGCTCCTCTGGCGCCCCACCGCGAAGGGACCCTACTGGGGGGACGCCTGTGCCCCGCGGACGGGAGGATGCCAGGCACAAGAAGAGCTATGCGGGGCGGGCGGCGCCTTCGTACGGCCGGGAGAGAGGGACTCGCCATCCCGACCGCACTAACAGTGCCGCCCACCCCTTGACCCCGACAGGCCGGGCCGCGCGGACAATGGAAATAAACCCAGGTCCCCGACCCGAGGCGGCCAGCCACTTGGCCTGTATGGGGCCCTACGGACCCGCCCGCCCCTCCGGGATATCGGGACCAAAGAGGCGTGTTAGTCCCCCGTCACAGCTAGCACCGTGCGACGGGGGACCTCAGCCGCCAGGACTCTGTCAACCCCGGGGGCGGGTCGAGGGGGCGCGACTACCCCGATAAAACTGAACTGGCGGGCAGAACCGGAGAAGTTGTCCTACCTGCTCATAGTAGGGATGGTTGGTGTTGCAGGTCCTGGTGAAGGACATGGATGTTGGGATGAGATGGGTATTGGAATGGGAGCGTATGGATGGAAGGACGAGTGAGTCCCTCTTAGTCTGTCCCCTCGCCGGTAAGATGAGAGCCGGATCATTTGGGCACGCCTCCCCACCCACCACCACCACTACCACCACCGCCACCACCACCACGGAAAGGTGATGCCTCGTCGGGGGGTGGGGCGTGTTTGTTTAAACGACAGTGGTGCTTTCTGTTCCGATGCAAACTGTAGATATTTCCGGGAAAGCAGAGACGCAACATGACGTCTCCGGATTCAACAGACCATTTGCACTTATATGGTGAGGTCGATGGTCAAGATAAGCCGTGAACTACACGCATCTGTCGTGTAGCTTGCTCCACTTCCTTTTGTTATGCTGATCCGACGCTATTTCAAGATGCTGAGGTGAGCACCAGGGCATATGTTTCGTATAAGGTGGGTAGCACTGGTGCTACCCAGCCCCGGACGTTTATTCCACTTCTTTTTTCCGTATGAAATGCCTTTCTGAATGTGATTTCCTCGGCGTGCAGTGAAGTGCCCCTGCCGGGTCATTGGTCCCATATGGCTTAGTACTGTTACAATCCTTCATATCCTATCCCCTGTAGTGCCATCCTAAGTCACCTTGTGGGTGCCCTGTCCTCCTTCGAACCCTTATGCTGCCCTCCTTTCCTGAGTGCTCTTTCCTACGTAGTGCCCGGTCATGCTTACTACCTTGCCCTCCATAGTACCCTGTCCATCTGAATTATCTGCGAGTCTTAGTGCCTTCAGTGCCCTATCCATCTAAATGCGAAAATCTCTTCAGTGTCTTCCGTAGTGCATGATCCTCCCTATGGTACCTTACTCTACTTATATCTCCGTCCTACGTACCCGCTCTCCTTAATGACTTGTCCTTCCCATGCACTGTCAGTGTCTTGTCCTCTTTGGCGCTCTACTCTCTTTAGTGACTTCCTGAGTATCCTAGTGTCCCTTTGAGTGTGTGCCCAGCAAAGTGTTCTGTTCTTATTGATCAGTCTGAGTGTGAGTCTGAATACTGAGTGCCCTGTCGTCCTTCCCTCAGTGCGATTTCAGCTTCTTAGTGCCTTGTACCACATAATGCCCTGCCGATGACGTTGGTGTTGTACCCCCTTTCGTACCCTGCCATTCTGAGTATCCTACCATCTTCAGTGCCCTTCTTCTCAGTGCTCTACCTTCTTCAGGGTCCTTCTAAATGTCCTCCCGAGTAAAGCCCTACTCTCCTTAGTGCCTTGCAGTCTTCAGTGTCTTCCTGAGTGCCCTACCCTTTGAATGTCTTCTTTAGTAACATCATCTTTGGAACCTCTATAGGCAAGTTCTCAGCTTACCTGGCAGTGATAGTCTAGGGTTTGTCTCATTTCTATGATATCTCATTCTCAATTTCAACTGGTTCTCCAAACCACCAAGTTCTCAAATTCGGCAGCTACTCCAAAAGCATCAACCATTATTGCCCTTGTATTGACCGGGCTGATAGTTAGCCAAGCGGGGGCCACTTGAACAACAGTTTCAACAGTGGCATTAATCGTTCCAAAGTCCACATCTTATCCCAGGCAGAAGTTGCATCTTCCCAGCCTCGACAACACAACTCCGTCTCATCTCTCCGGCTGACCAGCCTCGACTGACCTCGGCTCCCCCGCGATGATCGTCTGACCACAGGCCGTCGCGCGCGCGAGAAGGGCACAGGTCGCACATTGGGGAGAGCCAGCGCTCCGACCTGCCAACATCACTTATTGCGCCACACCGCTAAGGGAAGGGTCCGGCCATCGCACTCCGGACCAACCCCGACTGCCCGACATGCGCCGGATGGTACACACGATGATGACACGGGTGTCACAATGATGACACCCGATTGTGTCACGTCACAACGACACAGCCTCGGCCGGCCGGCTGTCGGATGTTGGCTAAGCAAAACAATGCCGCCACTGCGCGTTACAAATCGAGGTCAGCGCGCCGGCAAGGACGGTGGTGGTCGACTGGGATCGTCTCGGAGCCCGGTCCCAGGATACAGTAGAGCCAAACGCATTCCGAGAGGGAGGTCCGAAATTAATTAGTTACGCCTCCTAAATGCCCTACTGAATGAATTGTCATCCTCATTGTCCTACCCTCCTCAGTACCCCACTATCTTTAGTGCCCTGTCCTCCAGGGTGCCCTCCTTGATGCCCTTTCAGTGTTGGTGTCTTTCTGAATGTCTTAGTCTATATGGTGCCCTTCGAAGTGCCGTGCTGAGTTCCTTGTCATCCATAATTTGCTCTGTCTAGTGCCCTCCTAAGTGTCCCACCCTCCTGAAGTCCTTCCTTGTCCTCCATATCTTACACTCTCGAGTGCCCTCCCGAATGCCCTACCCTCTTTGGAGCCCTCCGAAGTCCCCTAATGGGTGTTCTGACCCGCTTAGAGATATACTCTGCTCAGTGCCCTGTTCTCCTTAATGTCTTGCCATGATCTTGCATTGATCAGTATCTTGCATTGATCAGTATCTTGCATTGATCAGTGTCCTGCTTTACTCAGTGCCCTTCTCTCATTTCTTCAGCACTATGCCCTACTGTTTGTCCTACCCTACATAGAGCCCTGCTCTGCTGAAAGATCTCCCCACTTTAGTGCCCTAGTATCTCCAGTGTCTGCCATCCGGAGCGCCCTTCTCAGTGTCCCATCTTGGGTTTTTTTTAGTGGTCCTGTCCCCTTATGATGTCCTACCCTATTTGGCCTATTCAGCCTCTTTGAGGTGCTGTATCACTTTGCCGGTTGTATGTATCCAATGCCGGTTGGCTTACCGGGATTTTGAGATTTTTGGTTAGACAATTTTGTTTTTACAGAACTATCTTCGTACTTCAAGTGAAATAAAAAGATGTCCTTCTCTACATGGGTGTAGCCACGGTTTTGAAATGGGGGGGGGAGACAAACCAGTGACGCGGTAGGCTTGGGCAAGACAGAGGGTAAGACCCCCTCCCCTCCCCCCGAAAAAAAATCCTCGGATATTAGCCGTTTCATTTTTAATTTCTGGTTTTCAGATTTACCATTGTTAAAAATGATATTTTGGGGCACAAAAAGTTCCTCGAAAATTAGCAAGGTTCACTCTTTATCACTGCCTATGAACACTGAGCTATATATTGTATGTGCTGTGCCCGATTTCACAATCACCATATAGCAATGCTGTAATCACGTTAAACGTTGCTCTCTTGTAGCAGGAGAAGATAGAATATTGCACGATGGTTTTGTTGTGGTAAATATAGACATACACCAGTGGCGTACCGAAGGTGGGGGCATTAGGGACAGTTGCTCCCCCTTGAGAGGTGGGGGGCCACAAGAATCGCGCTGTGGTTAGGAAAATTGCACCAGGCACCCCAAAAATCCCGCTGGGGCCCCCAAAAATCGCACCGTAGCCCATACAAATCATTGGGGACCCAAAAAGTCAAACAGGGGCCCATAAAATGGCCCTGAGAGCCCCAAAATTGTACCGGAGTTCATAAAATTGCATTGAGGGCCCCGCAGGGGCACCTGGAAATGACGCTGGGACGCCGAAAATCGCACCAAGGCTACTGAAAATCACATTGGAGGCCCAAAAAGTGAGACCGGCCCTGAAAATACCACTGGGACCCAAAACAATCGCGTCGGGACTCAGACAAATCGCGCTGGGGCCCCAAAAGTCGGACCGGGGACCCTGAAAATTAAGCAGGAGGCCTACAAAAAGAACCTGGGCCGCTGAAAAGCACGCTGGCTGCCCAAAAAAAATCCCAAAAAGACGATGACCCCAAAAAGACGTACTGGACCTCTGAAAAGCACGCTGGGGCCCAAAATAACAGGCCGGGACCCATGAAAATCACGCTGTGGCTCCCGAAACGTCCGACAGGTGTCCCTAAAAATCACGCTCGACACCGATGAATCGACACTAAAAACTCACAAATGGACTCCATCGAATCAACCCGAGCACCGGAATATTCAGAACAGGTCCCGAAAGGAAGTTCTACGAAGGGCCTTTCTACTCTGAAGGGTGCCATCGAATGAAAAAAAAACCTTGAGCAATCGCAGTGGCTTACCGAAGAGGAAAATTCCCCCTTCCTCCTGAACAGGTGGGCTCCCAAGAATCGCGCCGGGGTCCCCAAAAGTCGCCCAGGGGCCCCATCAATTCGCATCGGGGCTCTAAAGAAATGCAACTGGCACAAAAAAAAACTCGCGCCGGGCCCAAAAATTTACGCCGTGGCCGGCGAAAATCGTGCTGGGGCCCAGCAAATTGCAACATTCCTAGCGAGCTCGTGCCATCCCCCGAAATATCGCGCCTGGGACCCAAAATTTCCGTCGGTAGTCCCAAAAATCTGGTCGGGGCATCAAAAGTTCCCTCGGAGATCCCAAAAATTGGCGTCGATGGCCACAAATAAGCATGGCTTGCCCCCAAAAATCGCATGGGAACCCACCCGTCAAATGTCAAAACGGAGCCCCCAAAATAAGGAAGGATTCCGAAAAATAAATATCCGAACCAAGAAAATCGCACCGGAGCCCCAAACATGCTACCAGATGCCTCTGAAAATCGCATACCGCCCCCCAAAACAAAAACGTATCAGAGCAGAAAAATATGGGCGGAACACAAAAATATGGCACCGAGGACCCCAAAATCAGGCCGGGACTCTGACTTTATAAATTCAGAAGTCACCAAAAACGAGTCTAGCCCCCAAAAAACTGGCATAGGATCCACCCGGAAACACGGACCTGAGCCCGAAAAGTCGCACAGGGACCCCGAGAAATTATACCGGAGACTCCAAAATCGTGTTTGGGTCCCAGAAATGTGCTATAAATAAGCACTAAGAACATAACGGGACGCCGAAAATGCATGGGCCCTACAAAGCGCACCTAGTCTCGCAAAAAGTGGCAGGGCCTTAAAACCTGCGTTGCAGCTCTAAATATATACACCGGGAGCTCTGAGAAAACATAACAAAGGCCCTCAAAGCACACCGGGAGCTCTGAGAAAACATAACAGAGGCCCTCAAAGTACACCGGAGCCATGAAACCGAATGGAGACCTAAAAACCAGCTGGGTCCCTCAAAAAGCGACATGGTCTGAAAAATGAACTAACAGACCGGGCATTAAATAATCACATCGGGGTCTTCGAAAACGCGCCGATCCCTAAAAAATACCGTCGGTGCACAACAAAAAAGCAACAAAGCTGTAAAAAAGTCAGGTCTCAAAAATGTGCTTGGCCCAGAAGAAAAATTGGCTGGAGCACTAAAGTATATCCGTAAATGAAGAAAAACGCAACGGTTCAGAAAAATAACACCTAGCGAATCTGGGAGCGTATTTAACCAAAGAGAGGAGGTGCATCAAGACTCAACGTGTATCCGGATTTATTAACCACCAAGAACCAACAAATATGGCACAAGACTATCATGTGGCAGCAATTAGTAAAGCGCAGGAGGCATAGCAGAAACCGAAAAATCACACGAAGTGCGGGGAATGCGCTGAATGCAAATTCGCGCATCGTTCATACACGCATCGTGTAGACGGGTGACGTCATGGTCCCGCGCGTCGCCTTGGCAACGCGTGCCTTCCCATTGGCTTGTTGGTTTCGCGCCGAAATGCCCCGGCCGCGGGGGAGTGAGAATAAAGCTGGCTGCGGGCGGACGTGCGTTCCGCCCGCATGGTGTGAACTCGAAATATGTCATACCTGTTTGGAATTCGGACCCAGCGACTACATTGGCGGCGGCGGTGGGATTGACAGCTTTCGGGTCGTCCGACTCGCACGACGGGAGCCAGATGACTCGATTGAGTGTTGTGGCGGACTGAGGAGCGGAATATTTGCGTCGTCGGAATCCTGTCGTAACGGTGTGTAGTGACACTTATGACTTGGCTCGGTGTGACGCGCGAGTACAGCCACTTACACAAGAGGATGGCGTGCAAGATACCAGCTGGGGAGTCGCAAACAAGATGAACGGCCATGGGAAGATGGCGGCCCGGCCGGATAAAGAGTGGGGTGATGATGTCTGTCGCCTAGTAACGGTAGACTACAGCAAAGCACCTTCAGTGCTCGCTGCGCGGCAGCTGACGGAGTCGCGAAGGTGCACGGCCATGGCAAGATGGCGACCCGGCCAGGTAAAGTTGTGTGAGGGTGCTGCTGTCGCCTAGCAACGGCAGGCTGCAGCAAGGCGCCTCCAGTGCTCGTCTACGCGCCAGCTGACAGACAGGACACATCGCTAGCAACGGGCGATTTTCAGCGTCGGAACTGTGAGTGCCTTGTCAAGGCGAGGCATATATGTCGTTCAGTGAGGCGTGTGGTATGATTGAAGTCGAGCCAGATTCGTTTGGATATTGGAAATGTCGAGTGATGAGTTATAAGCCGTGTTCACAAGCCTGTTGTCTGGTTGAAGCCCAGTAGGTACTAGCAGAATGGAACCCAGGTTTGCGATCGTTGGTATGCCAAGTTTCGACGGAGATGGCTCGATGCAGATATTTTTAGACGACTATGAGAGGAGGGTAGCCGAACTAGAGCTCCGAGTCCAGACTGGACTCAGGTCTAGTGGACCTGTGCGTAGGCCGCGAGTGTCACGCCTGTGGCCAGCCTGGTCACGTGAGGTATAACTGTGACAAGCGAGATGTTAGGTGCCCGAAGTGCGGCTGCCAGGGGCACGTGCCAGGAGTGTGTGGGAGGTATTTGGGAAACTCGCGGGTCCACCCGAGGGGCTAGGGGGGGACCCGGACCCAGTCAAAGGCCGTGAGGAGTAAGCTGGGAGGATGTGATCCCGGAAAGGACAAAGGGACCTGGAGAGAAACCGAGTGGGTGAGGTCAATTACTGGATTCGTATGCACGGGAGCAGACAGGCGATTCTAGTGCATCATAACAGGCTGCAACTAACGACCGCTCAGGTGACCAGGGATGCAGTGCCTGGATGTAAAGCTGGCGCAACAGACACGCCAGCAAGACGTGGCTTGAGCGTGGATAATGAGAGGCAGGGCTTCGGGGAGCCGCTCGCACCGGCGTCCGGGTTTGGTCACCCGCACCACCTGTTCGATGTGGCATATTCCGACTTGGCGTGCTGTAATCTGGAGGCGCAACGGTGGGGGTTCACATCCTTTCTCCGGAAGCACCGCTCTCGGAACTCGCGTCGTTGGGGAAAGTGGGGATCTCGGCGCGGATGCGTTAGCGGCTGGTGGTGCCGACAGTAACAGGGGCGATCTGAGTCCCACCCAAGCAACTTCCGTTCAGAAGGAAGAAGGGGATGGGCGCCCCGCTGTCAGGAGAGAACCAGCGTTGACGGGCACTACGGTTAGCTGATGAATAGAAAGCCCTGATATTGTCCCATCCGTGAAGGGAGTGGGGTCAGAGACAGATGACCCCGGGCCTGGACTTCCCCCGAGTGTACCGACAACTGTGTTGCGACGATCGAGTGGGTTAAGCGAGCTCCTGGCTGGGTGTTGTTAGAATAGTCGTTAGTTACAGTGTAAACGTTTGTATGATGTGAGGTTGCGCGATGTTAGATTAAGACGCTAGTGTACGAATTGTTGTTAGAACAGCCGCTGGTTACAGTGTAAAACGTGTGTGGTGCGAGCACCTGGTTGCGCGATGTAGAATAAGATGCTAGTGTACCAATTGTTATAACTAGCGTCGTGCGGAAAATGAGGATCCCGCCGGGGATGTGTTAGTGGATGGGCGGTTTGTTTCGGGTCTACACCACATTGTGAAACTGTGTAATGTCTGTGCGGATTGTGGAACGCTTCAGTCGTTGGGGCGCCTATGGCGAGTGCTAGATGCCTTGTGCTGAAATCTAGTGCGTACCCTATTAAGACTTGCGACGGTCTTGCGCAGTCGTGACATCAGTCTTTGTGTTGCGGATAAACCCGTTGCCATGCTGCTGACGACCACTTGTGGCGATAGTTCGAACAGCGTGGCGATACATCGTGTGTCATTTCGCTCCGGTGTCATGTCTTGGTCGTGAGCGTTGAGTGCGTGTGCACTTCTTTTTTCAAGGTTTATAGGGTGTAGACAGGTGACGTCATGGTCCCGCGCGTCGCCTTGGCGACGCGTGCCTTCCCATTGGCTTGTTGGTTTCGCGCCGAAATACCCCGGCCGCGGGGGAGTGAGAATAAAGCTGGCCGCGGGCGGACGTGCGGTCCGCCCGCGCGGTGTGAACTCGAAATATGTCATACCTGTTTGGAATTCGGACCCAGCGACTACACACGTATAAGATCGTTGGCGTTTTGGCGAACGGGAGTTATTAACTGGAAGGTGTGAAATTTGAAAATTTTAGATCTTTAATTGTGCAGGTGTTTTAATTGCACAGACCTGTAATTTCAGCAGTGTGAGGTCACTTATCAAAGGATACCAAAGGAAAAACCTTCGAACTGGATGGAAAGTTGAGTGAAATCTCTTGACTCAGAAACGAAGGTGGTAAATTGTGCCTCTTTCATGTGACAATTAAATTTGTCACTAATTACCTTGTTAAAAAAGTAAAATGAGCCCCTTTGAAACATAGTGGTCGAAATCCGGAGACTTTTTAAACAATGGCGGTAGGTGGGCCGACTCTAAATCCGTTTGCCCCCACTAGCGCCAACCTAAAGTAAGCCACTGACTTACACTAACCGTTCCCATGTTTTTCTGTTTTACGGGGACACATTTCGATGCAATGACATCCAGGGCCGGATAAAGGGTGTGGCACTGCGGGCATGTCCCCCATCTCCCCCCCCACCCCCATGGAAGGTGGTGTCCCTTCGGCCGGAAAAAGACAAGTCTGAGAAGGTTCGAGTGCACCCGCTGGAATTTGTCAGCCAGAGGCGTCCCTCTGAGAGAAAAATACGCCCCCTTGGAAGGAAGGGCGCCCCTCCGGGAAGTCTGAGTGCACCCCCGCCTGATTTTTTTCAGCCAGAGGCGCTACTCCAGGTACTTTCGCAATGGCGCCTTCCGAAAGGAATGGCGTCCTTCCAAACAAGTGCCCCTATGGCAATTCTTGGATCCACCCCTGATTACATTGAAGCGATGGCAACCGAACCTCGCGTTCGGTCAATATCGCTTCAATATCGCCATGTAATAAATCAAGCTAACATTTGGCCTTCAAGTTTGGCCTTGACACGTATCGGTTTCAAGTGTTAAACGATGGTTCACCACAGGCTATCGCTCGATACCAGATTAGGGCAGGTTTGGATGAAAACGGAAAAGATGGGAGGCAACCGAAGAAACCGGTTTGCGTTGGACCTTGACCGTTAAGGTGGTCATGTGAGACCTATGTAGTTGTTTCCGGCGTATTCAGTACAAACAGAAGCATTTGTGGTGATTTATTCGAACCATTATAAACCCGTCACTGAATGCCAATGTCAATACAAATACGCCTCTGGCGAACTCGTCGCCGAATACGAATACGAATACGACGTTGACTTGACGTATGTGTTTAAGGCTGCCCATGACTCCCCTCAGTGATCTTAATGATACCCATGGACACCCAGAGTCACTTTTGTTCAAGATATATCGATATATGCGCAGGGGAATGCAATTGTTACCTCGCAAAGCGCAATTTTCCACCCAAGCGAAAACACAAGATGGTCATGGTTCGTGTTATTCAAGAATGGCCTGGAAGCAGGAATTTCTAGCGTTTGTTGATTTACTACTCGGATATTTTGTGACGACAGATAGCCTTTGGAGCCCGTTGATTGGCTAGATCTGCTTCTAGTATTTTTGGCGATTATCTTGCATATATATTTTCACTTTATAAATGACTCAGTAGAATTTTGCGGCAATCATGGTCCGGTAGTTGAGGCTTGGGGGACACGAAATAAATTGAGGGGGACAAATCGACACTTTTCAGAAATTGGGGGAACATGTCCCCAGTCCCCCCCCCACCCCCACAGTGGCTACACCCATCCATCTCTATATGTCATTGATAATCACAGATCCATTAAAAAAAAATTCCCTTCACTTTTTATTTCACAATACATGCCCTCCACGTATAGTGGCTATTATGGACAGTCTGGGTATAACACAGATATTTACAAAGAAAGGATAGATTTGTGGTCAATAGTGGGAACACATGCGCAACAAACATTCATACACCAACATAGTACAATACCCATATCACTCTGCACTACACACACCTTGCTTGCAACACGAGCTGTAACGAGTAGTTTATGGAAGTGATATGAAAGCAATGGCCTAAATGTGAGTGCATGGTGTACACAAATCTATTTTGTAAGTTTTTTTTTGTGACTAGTGTTGCTCGTGGAGATAAGCTCGTACACGCTTCTTGAAGTTAGACAGCTTCAATGTTTTTGTTTCAGTAGGGAGTGTGTTGTAGTGGAAGACAGACGAGTAGAGAAATCTCCTGCGGCCCGCCTCTCTGTGTATGGCTGGTAGGTGCAGGTGGTCGTCTGCACGCGTATGACGGTTTCGCAGGGTAGAGTTTGCAGAGATTTGACCGGCAATGTGCGTTGGCTCACCCGTCAGAATGATCTTGTGGAGCAAAGTAAGGCTGTGAAATAGATGCAGATCAGCTGCGGTGAGAAGACCCAACTCGTTACGGGCATCAGAAATATGATCAAATTTCCGTAGACCTGACACGACTCTAGTGGCGAAGTTAATGATTTTGTCTAGTCTGTTGATGTTTGCTGCCGACCCGTTCCCATAAACAGATATGCAGTAGCGGATATTGGATATAACAAGGCTATTGACTATAGTGAAGAGGGTACTGATTGGCAGATGGTGACGCAGATGGTTCAGGGCCAAAAGGAATCCAGTGCACTTGCGGACCACGGCAGCTACATGGGAATCCCACGACATGTGGCGATCAAATGTCACCCCAAGGTTCCTACACGAATGACTTTCATATATCACAGCGTCCCTAAAGCACACTCGTATCGGGGTAATATTGCGAAGATTCTGACGCGATCCGAACGTGAGAAGCTGAGTTTTGGTCGGGTTTACCTTCAAACCGTTATCCAGGAAGTAGTCGTATAGTTGGTTCAGACATGTCTCCATCTGATTTATCAGATTTGGGAGATCAGATTTGCGACCGGAGATGAGGACCTGGGTGTCGTCTGCGAACTGAGTGACGTGTGCTACCGGGACGTGCAAACTGAGGTCGTTCGAAAAGATGCAATAGAGGAGTGGACCTAGTGATGAGCCTTGAAAAACACCTATGTTGTTAGGAAGAAAGGAGGAGAGATGCCTGATTCCGCGTTGATCTGAGATGCTAACAGCCTGCGTGTGACCTCCCAGATAAGCCTTAAACCAGTCAGTATCAATTCCATGGAGTTCTAGTTTAGTGAGCAGTTTGGTGTGATCTATTACGTCGAAGCATTTACTGAGGTCCAGAATGCAAAGGAGAGCTACTTCCGAACGGTCCATTGCTGCTAGTAATTTGTCCGAGACTGAGATCAGAGCGGTTTCCGTAGAGTGGCGTGGTCTGAAGCCGTGCTGAGTTTGGGCCCGAAGTTGGTTTGCGTTCAGGTAGTGATAGAGTTTCTTCTGCACTACCCTCTCTGTGATTTTGGCGATAACCGGAACCAATGAGATGGGCCTAAAATTAGAGGGATCCGAAGGATCTCCTGATATGTGAATGGGAGTTACTATTGACTGTCTCCAAGTGGAGGGGATATCAGCTGTAGTCAGGCATGTGTTTATTATGTCGAGCAGCACTTCTCCGATAAAAAAGAACAGAAATTTGATGACCTTAATACAGATCCCGTCGGGTCCGCAAGCACTTGTGCTCCTCATATCCATGACAATTTTGGTTAGCTGTTCGAGGGATATGGGTGATACTTTATAGGAGCTGGTAGAGACGCGCGATAGCCGGCAACTGGGAGGTGTGTGTTCAGACATGTTTGCCTGGCTGATACCTTAGGTCCGACACTAACAAAGTATTTATTTAGATGCTCAGGTAGGACCTGGGGTTGAACTCTATGAGAGCCTTTTTTGGTGTCGATAATGGGCTTAATAGCACGCCACACAGCTGATGGGCCTTTCTGTGATATCTTTCTGCTAATATCGTCCCTACAGTCAGCTCTAATAGCTGAGCGAACTTGTCTGTTAAGTATTTTGTACGTGCTTCTATCTTGCAAATGGAGAGCTACATTTCGCCGGTGCATGAGCTGTTTGGTAGCTTCGCTGACATATGGCGCTGTTGGGTTCCTAAGTTTGATGTTTCTGAGGGGTAGGTGCTCGTCGAGAATAGGTGTCAGCAATTTCAGCAGGGTGTCCCATTTGTCCGTTACTGAGATGCGCCCAGTGACCTGCACCCAGTCGATCTCACCAAGGTCAAGAGTCAGTTCCGAGGTGTCTACTCGTCCGTAAGAACGTGACTTTATTACGGTGTTGACTGAGGCAGGCCTGTTTACTTTAATGGAACATCTGATAAATTTATGTGGGCTGTAGTGGCAGAAACTCACTCTGGTTCTGCCGACGGAAATGGGCGAGTTTGTTAGGATGACATCCAATAGAGAGCCTGTGGCGAATGTAGGGCGCTGCACTGTCATGGTAAGTGAATAGTTGCTGATGAACTCAAGCAGGTGTGTTTTGCTGGGGCTATTTGCCGTGTCGAGAAGGTTACAGTTTAGATCACCTGCGAGGTAGAAAGTGCCGGTAAAGTTCAGTGTCGCCAATTGTACCTGTCTTTCGAGCTCAGCGAAGTCATCATTTAAAGCAGGAAGAGTGTTGCGAGGTGGCCGATAGATTGCCGCTAGAATGAAATACTTTCCGCTCTTCACTTTGACTTTGGCCCAGAGTGATTCTAGTTTGGAGCTAGAGTTCGGAGGCGTAGAAATTTTCAAGACGGTAATAGTTAGAGCTGACTTGGCTAGAATCGCCACCCCACCGTAACCACTAGAGTCGGGCCGGTCCGCGCGTTTCACTTGTTTCACCACACTTTCACGAAAGTATGGTGTGTGACGTCATGAAACACAGTTCCAGATTACTTTGCCTACGTAGCATTCGGTTCTATATCAATAGTTAATGCGTCGTTGAAGCAAGCAAGTAACAAACTTATTGGCAGCACCGAGGCGGCAAGACAGATGCAGTATTATCAAGTTAAAAATGAAGTTAATGATTTAGAGTTAGGTGAGGTTGATTTAGCTCAGATTGGGATATGTTAGAATACGATCAGTATGTTAGGTTTGGTTATATCTGACTCTTTTATCTACATTGCAATAGTTAGCTAAATTTCCTCTTGGAAGTTTGGATTTGGTGATAATTCCTCCGTTTTATGGTTCATTAGTAGGGTGCCGAGAATACGAAAGAAAGCGAAATAGTCTTTTTGGCGCCAAACCATTAAGCCCACAAAGTCATAATCTTGCGTTCTTGACGTGCCGCATAGTTCATTTACGATGTTACATCTTTCATTTCCTCTACTCAGCAACTGGATCGCCTTCCGTGCCGGCCTGGAATGAGGCCCTATTGGACCTTGTGCCGTGGGCGCCGTTCCCTCTCGCTGGGTGTAACAATACCGCTGCTGAACACCGGCTGCTGGTCCGGCTGCGGCTGCTGCACTCTCCTAAGTCTCCTCGCGTCCTGAGCGGTAATTGTCTGTGACTCTGGTTTCATCATTTGATTGGTCCGTGTGTCCATAATTTCCTTAGTTTCCTACGTCACTATTGATGCATCCTGGTTGACCTTTTCACTGAACGCTTTGCCTTGAATTTTCACTTTATTTGAACTGTAAGACGCAGTGAAAGAACTGATGAGACATTAATTACCCTGGATATCCATATCCTGAATGGCAAAATGCCATTTGATCAGGATGGACTGAAAACGTTTCTCGTGCCAGCTGGAGATGAGTGCGGCACAATCCATTTCTGGTGGGAAATCTTTCATTTCCTCCGCTCAGCTGCCGCGACATCGCCTCCCGTGTCGCTCTGGAATGTGACCTGACTGGACCTGGTGCCCTCGGCGCCGTCCTCTCCTGCAGAGTGCAGCGCTGCTCCTGCTGAACCTCCGGTGCGCAGCCTTCTGGTCCGTCTTACGCCTCGCCAAACGTGAAAATTCCTGGATACAATAGGTAAAGCAAGAATGGAAAATTCAGTGAAAGGTGATGGAAATGTAGGCGAGCATTTCATCGCTTCAACCTGTCGTTTGAAGATGCTCCCGTTTATTTCGAAAAGATAAATTACAAAAAAAGAACGAATTAGTGTGAAAGATAGGGGTAATTTTCATTTAGCAATGCCATTAACCGAAAGGAAGGAGTATAAGGCTATTGATGAACCGGGGTACCTAATAGTGGACAATTGTTTCCTTCTGAGTTCTGGGTGTTACCTTGCACCCAAACCGGGAAATTCGGGAGGGTGTGCCCCCCCCCGCGATGAGTGTTTTTGCCGCAAGCATATTGTAAATATATTTCTTTCGGTGGTGAGGCTAGGTGCTTGGGGTTCAGTGCATTTTTGACATTTATGAAGAACATTATGAAAACACCTATTTAACACATGATATTGTCATTCTCTCTCTCTCTCTCTCTCTCTCTCTCTCTCTCTCTCTCTCTCTCTCTCTCTCTCTCTCTCTCTCTCTCTCTCTCTCTCTCTCTCTCTCTCTCTCTCTCTCTCTCTCTCTCTCTCTCTCTCTCTCTCTCTCTCTCTCGCTCTCGCTCTCGCTCTCGCTCTCGCTCTCGCTCTCGCTCTCGCTCTCGCTCTCGCTCTCTCTCTCTCTCTCTCTCTCTCTCTCTTTTGCGGTGATATTGGCTACATTATTCCCGCCAACCCAGCTCTCCTGTAAATACCACTGAAGCTGAAGATCACTATTCAGCTCAACTCCGCCGTCTCGCAGAAGCTACCTGAGCCAGCATTGTTGTGCAATAGTCACGCACACGAGGGTGCGTGCATCGCACAGTCAGGGCCAAGATTGCGCAACACAGGGTCACAGCCTGCGCTGCCGCCTGGTATTCCAATATTGGTAGCGACTGTCGCGATCCAACCACTTCGGCCTGTTCCATCCAATCAACCAATCATCCAATCCAATCCAATCATCCAATCATCCAACCATCATCCAACCACTGCAGGGACGGATACAGGTGGGCACTTGGGGCATGCACCACCCCCTCCCCCATGGGAAGGTGGCGCCCCTCTGACCGGGAAAATGCGCCCTTCCAGGGAAGGCTTGATTGTACCCCACCTCCAGCTCAACGGATTGTTCAGCCGAAGTTCCCCTCTCAGAGGAAATGCTCCCATTTAAAAAAAGGCGGACTGACCCCACACCAGGACCGGACTGACACCACACCAGGACAGGACTGACCCCACACCAGGACCGGACTGACACCACACCAGGACCGGACTGACACCACACCAGGACCGGGCTGACCCCACACCAGGACCGGGCTGACACCACACCAGGACCGGACTGACTCCACACCAGGACCGGACTGATCCCACACCAGGACCGGACTGACACCACACCAGGACCGGACTGACACCACACCAGGACCGGGCTGACCACACACCAGGACAGGACTGACCCCACACCAGGACAGGACTGACACCACACCAGGACCGGACTGACCCCACACCAGGACCGGACTGACACCACACCAGGACCGGACTGACCCCGCACCAGGACCTGGCTGACCACACACCAGGACCGGACTGACACCACACCAGGACCGGACTGACACCACACCAGGACCGGACTGACACCACACCAGGACCGGACTGACACCACACCAGGACCGAACTGACCCCACACCAGGACAGGACTGACACCACACCAGGACCGGACTGACACCACACCAGGACCGGGCTGACACCACACCAGGACCGGACTGACACCACACCAGGACCGGACTGACACCACACCAGGACCGGACTGACCCCACACCAGGACCGGGCTGACACCACACCAGGACCGGACTGACACCACACCAGGACCGGACTGACCCCACACCAGGACCGGGCTGACCACACACCAGGACCGGACTGACACCACACCAGGACCGGGCTGACACCACACCAGGACCGGACTGAAACCACACCAGGACCGGGCTGACACCACACCAGGACCGGACTGACACCACACCAGGACAGGACTGACCCCACACCAGGACCGGACTGACACCACACCAGGACCGGACTGACCCCACACCAGGACCGGACTGACACCACACCAGGACAGGACTGACCCCACACCAGGACCGGACTGACACCACACCAGGACCGGACTGACCCCACACCAGGACCGGACTGACACCACACCAGGACCGGACTGACCCCACACCAGGACCGGGCTGACCACACACCAGGACCGGACTGACACCACACCAGGACAGGACTGACACCACACCAGGACAGGACTGACCCCACACCAGGACAGGACTGACACCACACCAGGACAGGACTGACACCACACCAGGACCGGACTGACCCCACACCAGGACCGGACTGACACCACACCAGGACCGGACTGACCCCACACCAGGACCGGGCTGACCACACACCAGGACCGGACTGACACCACACCAGGACCGGACTGACACCACACCAGGACCGGACTGACCCCACACCAGGACAGGACTGACCCCACACCAGGACCGAGCTGACACCACACCAGGACAGGACTGACCCCACACCAGGACCGGGCTGACACCACACCAGGACCGGGCTGACACCACACCAGGACCGGGCTGGCACCACACCAGGACCGGACTGACACCACACCAGGACAGGACTGACCCCACACCAGGACCGGACTGACTCCACACCAGGATCGGACTGACACCACACCAGGACAGGACTGACACCACACCAGGACCGGGCTGACCCCACACCAGGACAGGACTGACCCCACACCAGGACCGGACTGACTCCACACCAGGACCGGACTGACCCCACACCAGGACAGGACTGACACCACACCAGGACCGGACTGACCCCACACCAGGACCGGACTGACACCACACCAGGACAGGACTGACCCCACACCAGGACCGGACTGACACCACACCAGGATCGGAGTCGTCCCGTCCCTTGGTGCCGGATTGACCCCGCCACTGGAGCCGGACCGACGCTAGCCCTGGTGCTACTGACCCGGTCCCCAGATCCGCCAGTGCCCTTGGTACCTGGCTAACCCCGCCCTGGGTGCCAGACTGACTGTTGAGCTGAGTCAGCTCCAGGGCTAGACCGCTCGGTAGCCAGAGGCGTTCAGCGACAGCCGTCGATATGGCAGCGCCACGTCCGACCGCCAACGGGATGCTGCCAACACCGTGGCTGCCAGATTCCCAATTTATCCCTGGGATGGTGATCTTTTGGGTCGAGGAACCTCAGCGAGAGAATCCCGCCTGGGAAAGAATATGCTGCTCTTCAGAATGAGAAAACGGACACTGAGGATGAATGCAGTAGGGGAGATTCGGGTGGTACCGGACAGCAGTTGGTACCGGACACCTCAACTTCTCCACAGACGACCCTGACGAGGTATACAAACATATGTTTATCAACACCGTCACGCTCTTAATCCATTCCGCTTGATGCCCGGATGTGTGGCGGGTAGGTCTGTCTTTGAAAAATAATATGCTTTTAACGTCGGCAGTTTTACGTTTTGATGTGATTTAACCTTTACTGTTGTTTCGATTCTGATAAATAGGCTGAATTTTCGTAAAATGTAACAAGTATATCAATTTGCGGTTCATCCAAGCTGTTCTTGGCATGCCAAACATGGCTGGCTGTTGAGAATCATAGGTCGCTCACGTTGGTGCGATAATTGTAGTATCTGGCTGCGTGCGATAGGTACTATTACAGCCTTATATTTCTCACATCTCTGGGCGAATGGCATGTAGTTTGGTCGTATCAAACAGGTTGGTGCTGTATCGAACTGTAAGTCCGGTATTGGGGAAGCTTGTCCTGTGTTATCAGATTTGAAACTTTTCAGGAAAAAAAGTGGTGAAGCCAACCGGGTGGCAATATAATATTCATCAGGTAGACAATGAAAGGAAAGCATTCAGCCAACCGTCAGAGTACTTGCTTGTTGATTTTGGTCCACCAAGACGCAAGTCATAGGGGCTGAGATTTACGTGTCCGGTACCACCCGAGTTTCCCGAACATTTATCCACCTGCGCCTGCATTTAGGACTCGACTGGGAGTGTCAGAGCCGACACTCCCAGTTGCGGCAGGCGTGGACACTACTGAAGCGTACTGAAAGTGAAATTAAATTTAAAAAAGAAGCCAGGAAAGTGAGTCCTCGGTGGATGGCCTCTACAAACCAGATAGAACAGGCCCGGCACGGTTCCACCAACCGCGTGAGTGCGTGCAATTGACCTGCTGGGCACCTTCGATTTTCTGTAAATGCATTAGTCATGGGTTTCCAATTTTTTATGGTTTCGCCGCAAACCAAATAGAACTCATCCTAGTACGTGTCCCCAGCCACGTGAGCGCGTGCAATTGATATGCTTTGACACCTCCGGTTTTTCCAGTAAAAAGTCACGAAAAATGGTCGTTGGGTGGGTGGATCGCCACAAACCAGATGAGAGCAACCCCAGCCAGCAGACTTTGATCGGCTGAAGAGAATCGGCACCTCCGCCCACTTAACGACAAGGCTAGATAGAGGAAGAA